>APFE031128303.1:41204-56959 GCA_000404065.3 Pinus taeda | reverse complement strand
TTTTTCTCTTATTGCCAAGGTAACTTCTATTAGATTACTTTTATCTATTGTTGCTGCTTTTGATTTGAGGTAGAACAGATGGATGTGAAGACAACATTTCTTTACGGGGATTTGGAAGAGGAGATCTACATGAAGCAACCTGAAGGTTTTGCGGAGAAGGGTAAGAAAGAGCTGGTATGCAAGTTAAAGAAGTCTCTATATGGGTTAAAACAATCACCAAGGATGTGGTATCAGAAATTTGATACATTTATACAGGGACTTGGCTTCACTAGAAGCAAAGAAGATCACTGTGTGTATTTTAAATTAATTGGTGATCATGTTATTTATCTAGTCTTGTATGTGGATGATATGTTGCTGGTTGGAAATGACAAAGAAATGATCGAGGATTTGAAGACGCAATTGTCCTCCAAATTTGACATGAAAGATCTTGGTGTTGCAAACAATATTTTGGGCATGAAAATTAAAAGAGATATGGTAAAGAGGAAGCTATAATTAAACCAGAGGAAGTATTTCGAGACAATATTGTAAAGGTTTAATATGCAGGATAGTAAATTGGTGAAGGTTCCTATTCTTGTAGGTGTGAATTTATCTGTTGAACAGTGTCCCAAGACACAGGAAGAGGAAGAGGACATGTCCCCTGTTCCTTATGCAAGTGTAGTCGGTAACCTGATGTATGCAATGGTCTATACTAGATTAGACATTGCACATGCAATGGGAGTATTGAGCAGGTTTATGTCAAAACCAGGAAAGGAGCATTGGACAATAGCAAATCGGGTTTTTAGGTATTTGCATGGCACTAGTGATTATGGTTTGTGCTACCAAGGGAGACCAAGATTGGACAGAGTTTTGGATATCCGTGGCTTTGTTGACGTAGACTAGGCTGGAAATCTGGATCATAGAAGATCTACAAGTGGGTATGTGTTTAACCTATTTGGAGGTGCAATCAGTTGGATGAGTAAGAAACAATCTGTAGTGGCACTATCAACTAGAGAGGCAAAATACATGGTAGCCACTCATGCAAGCCGATTGTGTTCAAGTATGGGGTTAGTATAGGGAGCTATAAGGATAGACTGTGACAACCAAAATGCAATTTTCTGGGCAAAGAACACTGCTTATCATTCAAAGACAAAACACATTGATGTTTAGTATCACTTTGTGAGGGATATGATAGAAGAAGAAAAGGTGTTGCTAGTAAAGGTGGACACTTTGAAGAATATTACATATGCATTGAAAAATCTGTGAGCTCTGAGAAGTTCTCTTGGTGTAGAGAAGTAATAGGCATTGCAGGGTTGGATAAATGAATAAGCTCTCATGTGGAAAGAAAACAACAAGTGGGAGAATGTTGGGTTGTGCTATATTCTTTCCACGACTAGCCCATGTAGTTAGCCAGGGGGCAGAGTCCCCCCTTCATTGCGCCGATTGCGCAACGATGGGGTCACAGGGGGCGGCAGCCCCCTTTATCTGGGGGGTTTGAGGGGGGCGGAGAGCCCCCCTCTACGGGGTCAGGGGCAGCGCCCCAGGATTTTTTTTTGGACCCTATATTAGGTTGGGCAAACCTACCTATGGTTTTGTGCATGGTTTTCGCACATGGTTTTGGACATGATGATTTTCGGTCCATGGTTTTGGATGCGATGGTTTTCGGTCCATGGTATTGGATGCTTCGGCATGTATAAATATGTATTGTAACATTAAAAGTAATATAACGAAAAATCAAACTGGTAGTCCTAGTTTTGATCTCCAGGGGAAAATCTCTGTGTATATGCGTTTTATATGTTATGCTCTCACATTGTTTATTTTCTGTGTTTTAGAATTCATATTCAGGTAATTTCTGTATGGGGTTAAATCCTACAATAATGATTAATGATGAATGCAAATAAAATCAATATACAATGACTAAATTAGTCATTTATAATTATTATTAATGAAAGTAAATGAAATGAATATAGAATATTAAATGATTTGTTTGTATAATCAATATGAAATTAAAAAAAATAAGATAAATAACAACTGTAAATGATAAATTTCTGATTACAAAATATGACTAAATTTTACATATATACGACTATTAGTAGCTAATGTACAATATCTTATAACACAACTTAAATTTAGTCATATTTGTTTGGTCATTAATTGGTTTCAAATGATGACTAAAATTTGCATATGTATGACTAATAGTAGCTAAATTATAGTATCTTATAACACGACCAACACTTTAGTCATATTTCTTTGGTCATTAATTAGTTTACTCGGGTGATCATGTAGTAGTATATTTTTTTGTGTATTTGGTCATTAATCATGAAAATTAATGACTAAATTAATGAACAAATTTATGACTAAATATACTACTAGACAATAAAATTAAGACAACCAATTAAATAGTAAGCTAAATATGACTAAATGTTGGTCGTGTTATAAGATACTGTACACTAGCCAGTATTGGTCATAGATTGAAAAATGGTTGTTTATATGAAATTTTTAGTCATTTTCTTAACTAATTAGCCATTTTGTACTAGTGAATCCTCTTAAGAATTTCAAATGGTCCACAATACGACGGTGTAAACTTGGCACATGTCTCCATTTTTACGGAACATTTCTTGGGTTATTTCTTGGGTAAACCTGTTCCCCCACATGGAACTCTTTGTTTACCCTATTCTTATCCACATATCTTTTCTATCTATCTTGTGCCACTTTCAGATTTTGCTTTATGATCTGAAATTTTTGTTCCATATTCTTAAGCATACCAAGTCCTACGTGCACCTTGTTAACTGGGTCACTCCAGCTGATAGTAGTATTACAGTGCCTCCCATACAATGCCTCAAAGGGCGTCATCCTTATGGACTCTTCGTGTCCATTATTGTATGAAAAATACACAAGTGGAATATATTATTCCCATCACTTAGGTTTATGCATCACATACATCCTTAACATGTCCTAAAATATCTAATTAACCCTCTTTGTTTTCCCATATTTTTGTGGATGATAGATTGTACTAAATGTTAATTTTGTTCTCAATCTCGTAAACAATTCCTTCCAAAACCTAGAAGAAAATTTATCATCTCTATTTAACACAATATTCTTGGGAGTGCCATGTATCCTCACAATATCATTTATGCACATTTGTGCTATATCACTAGTGGAATTCGTAGATTTGACTGCCACAAAATGAGCTTCCTTGCTCAGTTTGTACACCACCACCATGATTGCATCTTGTTGCTTAGATATTTTGGGAAATCCAATGATGAACTACAAAGAGATTACTCCCACTCCTATTATAGAATATGGATAGGCTGCAACAATCTTATCGAGTGTTTTCATTCAACCTTTACCTCATGGAATCTCGTGCATCTTGCTATGAAATCTGCTACTTATTTATTCAGATTCAGCTAGTGATAATACTTTTTGATGGTTGTGAGGGTCTTTTGATACCCTTAATGTATTGTGTAAGGCCTAACATGGAATTATTTCATATTATCCTTTTTATTTCATCACTATTAGGCACATAAATTCTGCCTTTAAACCTGACTAAGCCATTCTCAGTGAGATGAGATCCTTCATCCTCACCTCTTTGCTTCAATGTTTCTTTTAGTTGCTGGTACTTTTCATCTAGGTGTCCATCGCTTCTAATTATTTCTTCCATATATTTTTCATACCAACTTACCATTGCCAATTGCTTTACTTGGATTCTTCTGCTCAAGGCGTCAACAACCATGTTTTCGTTTCCTTTTATGTGCTTCATATCAAAGTCAAACTCACTAAGCATGGAAGACCATCTTACTTTCCTAACATTCAACTTCAGCTCTCCAAACAAATACTTGAGTCCATTATAGTCTGACATGAGCATGAACTTCCTGCCAAGGAGGTAGTGTTTTCACATTTTCAAAGCATGAACTATAGCGACAAGTTCTAAATCATGTGTCACATAGTTTTCCTCATGTTTATTCAACTTTCTAGATTCATAACATACTACTTTCCCTTCTAGCATTAAGACACCACCAAGTCCCTCTTTGCATGCATATGTATACACCACAAAATCCTTATCTCGATCTCCAATTCTTAGCACTAGCACACTAGTGAGAAATTCTTTCAACTGCTCAAAGCTCTCCATACATTATGTAGTCCATTCAAATATTTTCCCTTTCCTCTAAAAGGTTGCAATGGGATTATCCATTTTGGAGAATTTTTTAATATATCTCTTGCAATATCCTAGCAATCTTTGCATTTGGCCATTCCCTTATGGTTTTGATATTTTCAAGGTCAACTAGTACACTTTCCTTATATATGATGTGTCCTATATAGTGTGTCTGTTATTAGAAGAAGTCACACTTACGAGCTTTGACTAGAGTTTACATTCTTGCAACAATTGTAACACCTTAGCCAATTTTATTTTCATGTTCTTCTTCTATTTTTGAATCGATTAAAATGTTGTCAACAAATACCATGGCAAACTTATCCAAGTATGGATGCAATACTCGGTTTACCAGGAACATGAATGTGGCCAAGGTGTTGGTGAGTCCAAATCACACGACTATGAATTCAAAGTTCCCATATATTATTTTGAAGGTATTTTTATGGATATATTCCTCCTTAATTCTCACTTGATGGTAGCTATACCTTAAGTCAATTTTGGAGAAAATTGTTTCTCCTCTTAATTAGTTAAATGGATCACCAATCCTTGGTAATGGGTACCTATTTTTAATGGTTACTTTTATCTATTGTCTATAATCAATTCACAGCCGAAGGGTTTCATCTTTCTTCTTTAAAAATAATACTAGTGCACCCCAAGGGGACACATCTGGCCTTATGTAACCCTTATTGAGCATCTCCTTCAGCTATAATTTGAGCTTTACCCATTCTGGCTTGCTCATTCTATATAGATCTTTGGATGTTGGTGCTACTCCTAGCGCCAATTCAATATATAAATATATCTCTATGGGAAGAGGAAATCCAAGAACTTCCACTGGAAAAACATCTAAATATTATTTGACAACAGGGTACTTTGGCAGTAATTCCGCCTCCTTCTCATTTGATCTTCTACCAGCTTCTTTGCTCTAGAAAACTTATGCTGCAAAAAGCATGCATATTTTCCTGCTAGTGCATTTGGCTTGCATAGTAGTGATTAGCCTCACTGATATGGGTTCCCTCTTACCTTGCACCACTCTTTTTATCCCTTTCTCATCCAAGCATTCCATTTCTTTCTCATAGCAATCCATCTTGGTTTGATGTAAGTACAACCAATCCATGCCCAATAATAACTCATACCCTCCCAATGTTAACACATTCAAGTTGGATATCGTGGAATTGACACTAAGCTCCATTACATATTAACTTACCCAATGGATGATTCTTCTCCTTGTTCCTATTACTAATTGAACCAACCAAGGTTTTGGGTGCAATTCCTTTCCCAATCGACACTTATCCACAAGTTTTGGACTAATATAACTATAATTGGAACTCGGATCAATCAAAATGGAAATGATTTTTTTTGCATATTACCTTCAATCTCAATGATGGATGCCTCATGATATGGTAGGAGATTTCCCACTACTGTATAAAATCTAGGAATACTCTAAGCTACTTCACCCACTGTGATTGCCTATTGAGTGTTGTATATATTTGGTCCAACCTTTTGCTAATGTGGGAAATATCTTCTTTTGTGGTCCCCACCACAGGTCCAACACTTGAGTGGTTCTTGGCCTTCAAACTTGGGTTGTGTTATCGCTTGTTGTTGCACATTTATCTTGTTAGCAACAATGGACTTTTGTTGAAACTTGGATGCCTAAGTTGGGTGCTTTACTTCCCTCCTATATGGATTATTATTTTGCCAAATCGTATTACATGCAATGTTGCTCTTGGATTTTTCCTGAAGGCTTTTTTTGTGTCTATGACTCACCATCATCTAGCTTAACTGAGGTTGGCATAAGGATTCCTAGTCTAGGCTCAACCATTGTGGGATAAAGGAGGAGATCATATTATAGAATGGATAATATTAAAAACATCATTATTTCCAAATTCAAGGATAATTTGTGGGATTATAAGGAGTTAGAGATGAAAAGGAAGCTACAATATTATAAGGAGTCTATCAGGCCCACACTTTATGACTATAATTGTCTTTCTATCTTGATGAGTGCTAAGAAGAAAATGAACATTGCTAAGATAAGAACTAATACTCATGAGCTTTGGAGCGACACTAGTCATTGGTCTATTCCAAAAACACCTTGGGGTGAAAGAATCTTCCTCCTTTGTTATACTAAGAGAGTTTAGGATGAAAATAATTTCTCTTCGATTGTGTGACCCTTACTCACATCATTCTCCTTTTCCAAACATCTTGCACATTATCAACTTGCTTGACTTATTAATTCAACAAAACTACAATGATCTCATAGTGTTTCTCTCCCTTCTTTTTTATCATAGAAATCAACTATAAAAGATCCTCAATTAAGCACTTTTTGTCTTAAGGTCTGATAAACCATATTGGTCTCTGTGGACGTTAACCATCATCATCATCATCATCATCATCATCATCATATTCTAAAATAAACATGTAACTATGTAATTAAAAAAACTCACTATTCGGATATAAGTTAACTAACATATTCTATTATCTATATATATTGTTATATATATTTATATATATTATATATTATATATATATATCTTATATATATATATATATATATATATTATTTAATATATATATAAAATTTAAATTAAAAATAAAACACTATTGTGACTTAAAAATATCGCCTACCTAATATAATAATTTTTAACTTATATATTTTTATTTTATATTATATATTCCTATATAACTCCATCACCCACATTATCTTATATGGTTTACTAATACAATAAATATCTTAGTAATATTAAGTTATGTTATTAAATCGGTTTCTTAATTCAAACACCTTGTACTATTCAACGTACATCAAATTAACTCAAATTTATTCGTTTGTTTTGTCTTATATAACTTGACTATAAATATAGTTATTTAAGTATGAAATTGAATCTGGCTATTTATAATTACAATAGATATTTTGTTTTCTTTTCAAGTTTAATTTTTTTAACTATTACTATTATCACCTGGCATTTCATAAATTGCTGTATCATGTAGATCATTATATCATTTTTACATTGCCATTTTCTCCATATCTGATATATATTATTCTATTATATATAATATATAATATATATTAGATTATATACACATTATGGTAAATAAAATATATTTTAATTTTATGTAATTAATAGGGTCAATATAATTTATATTATAAATCTATTCCAAATAACATCGTATCTAATAATTAAAATACTACCTGTTTAGATATAATTAAACCACAATTAATTATCATAACATTTTATATTTTATTTTAATATTATAATTTGTCTTTAATATCACTCTCATTTATCCTGTCATAAATGAAAATATGACTCGCACTTGGGGTCTTGGTGTAGACTCGAAACATCCACAATCCAAAATGACTACTATAACATCTTCCAACTACTGAAATTAAAAATTTATATAATATCATTTTTAATATAATACAATATTTTAATATTTTATTAGCTTATAAATCATATTCTAAAATAAACACCTCTATTTCCTACAACGCCAACCCTACCTCTATTTATAATTTCACCTCCACTACTTCTCCTCATAGTCTCATCTCATTCGTGCTTCATTTCTTTCTCTCTAGAATTTTTCCAGTTTTTGGGGCCGATATCAATGGTTGCTTCCAAGCTTGTATGACTGTTGGGAATTTGCATTTTCACCCTCCTCCTTTCTCCTATAATATCCATAAATGATGATCGTGCCTCTGGAAATCTATAGGCAGTGACACCTCTAACAACCATAGATGATGAGAGTCCCTCTAAACATCTACTGGAAACAATAGTGCCATCAAGTAAATATAACAAATCCAATTTGAAATGTTTCATAAAAAAATTAAAAAAATGCTTGAAAAAAAATTAGTTACACTATAAAAAATTTAATCTAATAGTTTCGAATGGATTGTAAAATTGAAGGTGGGTGTGTGTTTTTAGGGCCTTGGGAGGGCCAGTATGAGGGCCTTGTTGGTGCTGTTGTGGATGATTTTGAACCAAAGAGGGATAATGATGACCCTGATATCATTTGTTGTATATTTATCTTTTGGCGGTGTTGTTTTTCAAGCGCTGACTCTATTACTATTTATGTTTTCTTGGGAGCTAATAAGACAATGAAATAACTTTGCATGCCTTTACTTATTATATGCCTTGTCCATTTTGATGACTCATTTTTTAAATTCTTTTTTGTGTGATTCTAATAATCCTAGACCAATTGGATGATTTTTTGTTTATAGTATCCCCAAGTCACGCTTTATTAATTGTTTGGATGTTTATTTGTGATTTATTAATCATTTGAATGTTTATTTGTGTTTTCCCCAATTAACATGAATATTTCATTACGGTTATGGTTTTATATTTAAATAGGGTGTCTACTGGGAAGAATGTCTAGTGAGATTAAAAAATAGTATAAATTACGATTATCAAGTAGAGATATATAACTCATAGTTTCCAAAATATTATTTTCGACTTGCAATTGTTTAATATTGAAATATTTGTTATATGTTTGATATTGTTATCTTAGCTATATTTTTTTATATTTGTTATATGTTTGACATATATATTTGTTATAGGATAGATAATGAAATATTTTACTTGATATTTTTTAAATGCTAGATATCAATTTTATATTACGAACTAAATAAAGTATACATCTACAATATATTAAGAATTATAATTGATATAAAATATTTTTTTTATGTCATTGACATACTTAACCACACAACACACACACACATATATATGAAGTGATATTTAAATTTATTAAATAAAAATAGGTATTCATATATATTATTTGATGCAAATATTGAAATAATTTTAAATAATAAAGAAATTATAAATTCCTCTCGTAATTAAATGTGAAAATATAAGCCCCCGATGGGGGTGATTAAGCGAATGTACAGGTGTCTCATGTGAGGCCATCAGGGCCTACTCCTCCTCCACAAGGGAATTAACTCGCCCTCATGTGTCATCTTTGTATTCATTCCTTCTATGTGATGATTTCCCTCACGTAATATCTGGTTAAATTAGGAGTTTGGGAGGCGGTCCACTTTAGTTTGGTAGTCTCAGTAATGAATTTGAGTCGGAAGGAGATTGAAGGTGCCTGAGTTTTGGTTGATGGTGCCTCATTAGGGTTTCAACCTTGGTTGAGGATTGCAGAGGTTGATTGTAGTTTTCAGGTATGGGATGGGTTTTGTCTCCTAGTCAGCCCTTGGGATCTAGGCACTCAGACAATCATGGTTTTGTATAGTTTCCACGCCTTCGCTGGCTATAATCCCTCTGCGCACCTATGGCAACTTCTAGTTCCACCCTCATTCGCGAGTCCTGTTTTTGGTCTTCATAGGTACATGGGTATTATTCTGGCCTCTTGTAAATTGTGTTATTGTCTTGGGTCTCTTCTTTGGTTTGATGGAAGCAATATTTTCCACTTATGTAATTGGGGTCGCGTTATTTGTTTGCATCAAGATACGGGGTTGTAGATGGGGGATGCTTCACTTCACTTTCCAATCTGGGTGAAATCTTTCCCATATTTCTCCTTTGGTTGTGGTGTCAGTTTAGTGGTTCAGATTCTTTCGGGGAGTCACTTTGTGGTATTGGGAATTGTTGTGTTTTTTGCAGGCTAAACAAAGGACTATTTGTGGAATCTTCCTATAGCTGGACATCAACCTCTTTTCGTTTCAGCATGCCTTTCCAATGTTGTTTTCCTTGCCAAGGGAGTGGACAACATATCGAGGCTGGGTGTCCCAAGCCAGGTCATAATTCATCTTCTGCCAACTCGGCCAGTAGGTAAACATTAGACGATGAGGCTATATCTCTAGCTAGTTCGCTAGGTAACCTTGTGGTCCCTGCTTCCATGGAATTTGTTATGGTCCTATATTTTATGAATCTTTGTCATTTCGTGTTTCTGTTCATTTGAGCTCAAAAGGAAGAGTGTTGCATGAACTTAAAACTTATTTATTATATGATATAGATATAGATCTAAGTCTTAAGATAACTTATTTGAGAACAGGTCAATTAAAGAATGAGCATAATTGCTGAAGGGAAAGGCTCATTAGTGTCTACATCTAGTTATTGCATGAAAGAATAAGTACCAACCATAGGAATGTCACTATCTCAATCAAAATATTTTTCTTTCTCAAACATACTCAATGACAGACAAACCAACTTGAGTTGTTCCTAATCAAGCCCCTCCTAGAAGAAAATTTTCCTTCAATGATGCAATTTGTTAGCCAACTGTCATACATTATTTATCATATGTTGTATTTTTATTTCCATTTATTTTCACAAGTTATCTACACCTTGATCTTTTTAGCATGTAACTTAGTTGCCATGATTGTGCCTAAGATTTTCTTGAAGTTTGAATACTAAATTCCTAAGGTGTTATTTTTTGTGGTGATGTTTTATTTTCTTTGTTTATATAGGTCATGTGGACATATAGTGACCACTATTTCCCAAATAAATAAAACTTATTTGAGTTTCTTACTTTTCTCGAGTAAAATGGCATTGAAATTGCTGATATTGAGGTATATGTCATATAAATCCTTTATAATATACTTTAGTTTATATTCTAATTTTCACCGTCCTTCATGCCTCATACTCTACATTGTATCTTCTTTCATTTTCAGAATAAGAACTTAGTATTTATGGTAAGAAACAAGAATTGAAGAAAGAGGAGTACAATAACATTGGAGCGCCAATTGTAAAAAGAGAGAGAGAAGAGAAACATTCCAGTGATAACCTTAAAGCCAATATTCCATGAGACACACACATACAGAGTGATGGTCAAGTCTTTAGAGTTGGCGAATTCACCTACAATGCCTTGGAAGAAATTGATAATGTTTTAATGTGATGAAATAATATTTCATATGTAAATTGTAGCCCAACCAATGTTAAGTTTGAAACTCATATTGTAATACTTAACATTTTATATAATATAATTTATGTGGTTGAAATTATTTATAGTTGTACTTGATATTATTTAGTACTGTAACTAACATATGTAACTTTTCATTTCCATATTATATTAACATGCACATTTAAGTCATTTTTTCTATTTAGTCGCAAAATCATATTAATTAGTTTATGCTAATTAATAATGAACACATTAAATCAATCTAAAACTACTAAATTAGTAATTTAGATTGATTAATGATGAACAAAAATAAATGAATATACAACGACTAAATTAGTCATTTATATTATTATTTAATGAAAGTAAATGAAATGAATATAGAATATTAAATCAGTTGTTTATATAATGAATATGAAACTCGGAAAAAATAAAAATAATAATAACATTAATAAATAAATAAATAAATAAAAGATAAATAATCATTGTAAATTATAAGTTTTTGATTGAAAAATATGACTAAATTGTTCATATATGTGACTATTAATAGCTAATTTATAGTATCTTATAACCTGACTGAAATTTAGTCATATTTCTTTGGTCATTAATTGGTTTCAAATTATGAGTACAATTTAGATATGTATGACTATTAGTAGCTAATTTATGGTATCTTATAACATGCCCAACAAAATAAAATTTAGACAGCCAATTAATCACTAAGCTAAATATGACTAAATGTTGGTCGCCTCATAAGACACTGCAAATTAGTCACTATTGGTAATAGATTGAAAAATGGTCATTTATATGTAGTTTTAAGTAATTTTTCTAGTAACTAATAAGCCATTTTGTACTAGTGAATCCTCTCAAGAATTTCAAATGGCCCACAATACCATGGTGCAAACTTGGCACATGTCTCCATCTTTAGGGAACTTTTCTTGGGTTTAATTCTCAAAAACGTGTTCCCCCACATGGAACTATTTATGCTCCCTATGCTTATCCCCAAATATTTTTTGTCTATCCTGTGCCACTTTTAGATTTTGCTCTATGATTTGAACTACTTGTTCCATATTCTTAAGCATACGAGGTCCTACGTGCACCCTGTTAATTAGGTCACCCCAGGTGATAGTAGTAATACATTTCCTATCATACAATGCCTCAAAGGGCCTGATCCTTATTGACTCTTGGAGTCATTTATTGAATGAAAAATCCACAATTGGAAGATATTCTTCCCATTTCTTAGGCTGATGCATCACATACATCCTTAACATGTCCTGAAATATCTAATTAACCCTTTTTGTTTGCCCGTATTTTTTTTCGGATGATAGGTTGTACTAAATGCTAATTATGTTCTCAATCCTACAAACAATTCCTTCCGAAACCTAGAAGAAAATTTAGCATCTCTATTTGACAAAATATTCTTGGGAATGCTATGTATCCTCACAATATCATTTATGCACATTTGTGCTATATCACTAGTGGAATTGGTGGATTTGACTGCCACAAAATGAGGTACCTTTCTCAATTTGTTCACCACCACCATGGTTGTATCATGTTGCTTAACTATTTTGGAAATCCTATGGTGAATTACATAGAGACTACTTCCCACTCCCATTCTAGAATAGGGATAGGCTACAACAATCTTCTAGAGTGTTCGCATTCAACCTTTACCTGCTATAATTCCATGCATCTTTCTATGAAATATGCCAGTTATATATTCACATTCGACTAGTGATAATACTTTTTTATGGCTCTGAGGGTGTTTTGTTGGCCCTAGTACACTATGTAAGGCTTAAAATGGAATTCCTAAGTCAGATGAGATCCTCCATCCTCGCCTTTTTTCTACAATGTTTATTTTAGTTGTTGGTCCTTTTCATCTAGGTGTGCATCTCTTTTGATTATTTGTTCCATATATGTTTCATACCAACTTACCGCTTCCAAGTGATTTACTTGGATTTTCCTACTCAAGGAATCAATAACCTTTTTTTACTTTCCTTTTATGTGCTTAATATGAAAGTCAAACTCGTTGAGCATGGACAACCATATTTGTTTCCAAACATTCAACTTTGGCTCTCCAAACAAACACTTGATTCCATTAAGGTTTGACATGGGCATGAACTACCTACTGAGGAGGTAATTCCTTCACATTTTCAAAGGATGAACTATAGAGGAAATTCTAAATCATGTGACACATAGTTTCCCTCGTGTTTATTCAACCTTCTAGACTCATAAAATACTACTTTCCCTTCTCGCATTAAGAATCCATCAAGTCCCTGTCTACATGCATTTGTACACACCAAAAAATCCTTGTTCGGATCTCTAATTCTCAACACTGACACACTAGTGAGAAATTGTTTCAACCGCTCAATGCTTTTCACACATTATTCAGTCCATTCAAATATTTTCCCTTTCCTCTACATATTTGGAATGTGACAACAAATTTTGGGGAAATTTTGAATGTATCTCCTGTAATATCCTACCAATATTTGGATTTGGCCACTCCCTTATGGCTTTGATCTTTTCATGGTCAACTAATACACCTTCCTTAGAGATGATGTGTCTTAGATAGTGTATTTGTTATTGAAAGAAGTCACACTTGACGATCTTTCAATAGAGCTTATGTTCTCGAAACATTTGTAACAACAAACCAAATGATTTTCATGTTCTTATTCTATTTTTGAATAGATTAAAATGTCGTCCACAAATACTATGAAAAACTTATCCGAGTATGGATGTAATACTCCATTCATCAGGCACATGTAGGCGGCTATGGCTTTGGTGAGTCCAAATGGTACCACTACGAATTGATAGTTCCCATGTATTTTTCTAAATGTATTTTATGGATATCTTCCTCCTTAATTCTCACTTGATGGTAGCCTGACCTTAAGTCAATTTTGGAGAAAATTGTTGCTCCTATTAATTAGTCAAAGGGATCACCAATCCTTGGTAATGGGTACCTATTTTTAATGGTTTCTTTACTCAATTGTTTGTAATCAATGCACAATCGAAGGGTTTCATCTTTCCTCTTTACAAATAATACTAGCGCACTCCAAGGGGACACGCTTGGCCTTATGTAACCCTTATTGAGCATCTCCTTGAGATGTAATTTGAGTCGAACCAATTCTGGTGTGCTCATTGTATATGGATCCGTAGATGTTGGTGCTACTCCTCACACCAATTCAATAGAGAAATATCTCTCTGTGAAGAGGAAATCCACGGACTTCGACTGGAAAACATATGCATATTATTTCAAAACATGTACTTTTGAAGTAATTCCACCTCCTTGTTATTTAGCCTTCTACTAGCTTCATCACTCTAGAAAAAGTGCACTGCAAAAAACATTCATATTTTCCTCCTACTACATTTGCCCCGTGTAGTAGTGGTTAACCTCACTGGTATGGGTTTCCTCTTGCCTTGCACCACTCTTTTCATTCCTTATTCATCCAAGCATTCTATTTCTTTCTCATAGCAATCCACCTTGTTCTAGTGTAGTTACACCCAATCCATGCCCAATAATAATTCATACCCACCCAATGGTAACAAATTCAAGTGGGATATCGTGGCCATGACACTGAGGTCCATTACACATGAACTTACCCAATGGATGATTCTTCTCCTTGTTCTTGTTTCCATTTGAACCAACTAACATTCTTGGTGCAATTAATTTTACAATCCACAGATATCCACAAGTTCTAGACTAATATAACTATAATTGGAACTTGGATCAATCAAAATGGAAATGACTTTTTGTTGTAGCTTACCTTCAATCTCAATGATGGATGCTTAGTGATCTGCTAGGCAATTTCACACTGTTGCATAAACTCTAGGAATACTTTGTTCTAATTCACCCACTATACTTTCCTCTTGAGTGTTGTATATATTTGATCCAACCTTATGTTGACGTGGGAAATCTCTTATTTTGTGGTTCCCACCACAGGTCCAAAAACTGAGTGGTTCTTGGCCTTCAAACTTGGGTTGTGTTGTCGCTTTTTGCTACACATTTATATTGTTAGCAACAATGGGCTTTTTCTCAAAATGTCATGCTTGAGATGGTTTCTTTAGTTTTGTCCTATATGGGTTATTCTTGGGCCATATTTTATTACATTCAACATTTCTCTTGGATTTTTCCTGAAGGCTTTTTTTGTCTCTATGACTCACCCTCCTCTATCCCAAGTGAGATTGGCATAAGGATTCCTAGTCCTAGCTCAACCATTGTAGGATAAAGGAGGAGATCATATTGGAGAATAGGGGAAATATTAAAAACATTATTATTTCCAAATTCAAGGATAAGTTGTGTGATGATAAGGAGTTAGAGGGGAAAATGAAGCTAAGATATTATAGGGAGCTGATCAACCCCACACTTGATGACTAAAATTGTCTTTTTCTAAGACAAAAATGAACATTTCTAATATAAGAACGAATTCTCATGAGCTTTGGAGTGACACTAGGCATTGGTCTATTCCAAAAACACAGTGGGGCAAAATAATCTTCCTCCTTTGTGATACTAATAGAGTTTAAGATGAAAATACTTTCTCTAGGATTGTCTGACCCTTACTCACATCATTCTCCTTTTTCAAACATCTTCCACATTAGCAACATGCTTGACTTATTAATTCAACAAAACTAGAGTGATCTTAGAATGTTTCTCTCCCTTCTTTTTTATCATAGAAATCAACTATTAAATATCCTCAATTAATCACTTTCTTTCTTAAGGTCTGATAAACCATATTAGTCTTTGTGGACGTTAACCATCATCATCATCATATTCATTTATATATGTGTATGTGTGTCTGTGTTGACCTAATATAACTCT
>APFE031128303.1:24410-40801 GCA_000404065.3 Pinus taeda | reverse complement strand
TTATGTTATAATTGTATTGTAAAACAAGAACTTATGTTGGGAATTTGCATTTGCACCCTCCTTTCTCCTATAATAGTTGTAAATTATGATTGTGCCTCTTGAAATCTTGAGACAATGACACCTCTAACAACCATAGACAATGATTGTGCTTCTAAAAACTCACAGGAAACAATAGTGTAATCAGTTAAATATAACATATCCAATTTGAAATGTTTTAGACAAAAATTTAAAAAAACGTTTGAAAAAAAATTAGTTACACTATAAAAATAATAATCTAATAGTTTGTAATGGATCGTAAAATTGAAGGTGGATGTGTGTTTTTAGGGCTCGGGGAGGGTGAGTATGGGAGCCCTGTTGGTGCTATTGTGGATGGTGGTGAATCAAAGAAGGATAATGATGATATTGATACCTTTTGTTGTATATTTATGTTTTGATGGTGTTGTTTTTAAAGCCATACTCTGTTACTATTTATGTTTTCTTGGGAGCTAATAAGACAATGAAATAATTTTGCAGGGGTTTACTTATTATATGCCTTGACCATTTTGATGACTCATTTATTAAATTATTTTTTGTATGATTATAGTAATATTGGACCAATTGGACGATTTTGTGTTTATAATATGCCCAAGTCATGTAGATGAGGGGAGTATTAATTATTTGGATGTTTATTTATGATTTATTAATTATTTGAATGTTTATTTGTGTTTTCTCTGCATAACATGAATATTTCATTATGGTTATGGTTTTATATTTAAATAGGGTGTCTACTAGGAAGAATGTCAAGTGAGATTAAAAAATAGTATAAATTTTCATTATGAAGGAGAGATATATAACTCATAGTTTCAAAAATATTATTTTTGACTTGCAATTGTTTAATATTGAAATATTTGTTATATGTTTGATATTGTTATATTTGCTATATTTTTTTATATTTGTTATATGTTTGATATATATATTTGTTATGGGATAGATATTGATATATTTTACTTAATATGTTTTAAATGCCAGATATCAATTCTATATTATGAACTAAATATAGTATGCATCGGCAACATATTAAGAATTAGAAAATAATATCATGTTGTCTATGGAGATATATAATTATTTTATTTAAAATAAATATTGAAATATTCTATTTATGGTAAACACACAAACACACACACATATGAAGTGATATTTAAATTTTTTAAATAAAATAGGTATTCAAATATTTTATTAGATGGAAATATTGAAATAATTTAAACAATAAAGAAATTATAAAATACTCTCATAATTAAATGTGAAAATATAAGCCCCCGATGGGGGTGATCAAGCGGATGTACAAGTGTCCCATGCAAGAACATCAGAGCTTGCTCCTCCTCCAGAGGGGAATGAACTCCTCCTCGTGCATCATCTTTATATTCATTCCTTCTTTGTGATGATTTACCTCATGCAATATGTGGTTAAATTCGGAGTTTGGCAAGTGGTCCACTTCAGTTTGGTAGCCTTGGCAATGAATTTGGGTCAGAAGGAGAGTGAAGGTGTATGTGTCTGGGTCCATGGAACTTCAGTAGGGTTTTGGCCTTGTTTGAGGATTGCAAACAATGATTGCAATTTTCAGGTATGAGTTGGGTTCTATCTCCTAGTCAGCCCTTTGGATCTAGGCACCCACACAGTCGTGGTCTGGTATAGTTTCCAAGCCTTAGTTGGCTATAAGCCCTCTTCACACATGTGGAAGATTATGGTTCCACCCTCATCCATGAATGATCTTTCTAGTTTTCATAGGAATGTGGGTATTATTTTGGTCTCTGGTAAATTTTGTTATTGGATTGGGTCTCCTTTGTGGTTTGAAGGGAACAATATTTTCAACTTTTGTAATGGGGGACACATTCTTTGTTTGTGTCAAGATATGGGGTTGTATAAGAGGGATGCTTCACTTCACTCTCCAGTCTTGGTGAACTCTTGCTCATAGTTCTCCACTGCGTGTGGTGTGAGTTTGGTGGTTCATATTATTTCGAGGAAGTGGCTTCGTGGTATTAGGCATTGTTGTGTTTTTTGTAGTCTAAACAAGGGACTATTTGTGGACTCGTCATCTAACTAGACATCATCCTCTTTCCATTTCAACATGCCCCTCCAATGTGGATTTTCTCACTGATGAATTGGAAAACATGCCTAGGCTAGACATCCTGAGCCAGGTCACAATCCTTCCTCTACCAATTGGTCTGGCCCAGAATGAAAAGTACCCGAGGCTATCGCTCTAGCTAGTTCACCAGGTAACCTTGTGGTCCCCACTTCCTTGGAATTTGTTATGGTCCTATGTTATTTGATTCTTTAGCATTTCATTATTTCTATTCATTTGAGGTCTAAGTCTTAAGATAAGTTATCTGAGAACTTGCCAAATAACGAATGAGAATCAATGTTGGAGGGAATGGCTCACTAGTCTCTACATCTAGCTATTGCATGAAAGAATATGTACCAACCATAGGAATGTCACTATCTAAATCAAAATACTTTTCTTTCTCAAACATACTCAATGACACAAAAACCAACTTGAGTTGTTCCTAATCAAGCCCCTCCTAGGATTAATTTTTCCTTTAATTTTTCCTTCAATGATGCAGTTTGTCGGCCAACTATCATACAATATGTATTATGTGTTGTATTTTTCTTTTGGTTTATTTTCACAAGTTATCTACAACCTCATATTTTTAGCATGTAACTTGGTTGGCATGATTGTGCCTAAGCTTTTCTTGAGGTTCGAATACTAAGTTCCTAAGGAATTATTTTTTATGGTGATGTTTTATTTTCTTTGTTTATACAGGTCAGGTGGACAAATAGTGGCCATTATTACCCAAATTTCTGATGTTGAGGTATACGTCATATAAATCCTTTATAATATATTTTAGTTTATATTCCAGTTTTCATCATCTTTCATGTCCTATACTCTACAATGTATCTTCTTTCATTTTCAAAAGAGGAACTCAGTATTGATGGTAAGAAGCAAGAATTGAAGAAAGAGGACTAAAATAACATTGGAGAGACAAATGCAAAAAGAGAGAGAAGAGAAACAATCTAATAATACCCTTAAAGAGAATATTCCATAAGACACACACATACAAATTGATGGTCAAGTTTTTAGAGTTGGCGAATTAACCTACAATGCCTTGGAAACACAATCATAATGTTTTAATGTGATTAAATAATATTTCATATGTAAATTGTAATCCAACCAATGTTAAGTTGGAAAATCATATTGTAATACCTAACATGTTACATAATATTATTTATGTGGTTGAAATTATTTATAGTTGTACTTGATATTATTTAGTATTGCAATTAACATATGTAACTTTTCATTTTCATATTAGATGAGCATGCACATTGTATGTCATTTTTGTATTTAGTCACAAAATCATAGTAATTAGTTTTTGTTGATCAGTAATTAACACATAAAATCAATCTAAAACTTCTAAACTAGTAATTTATATTGATTAATGATGAACATAAATAAAACAAATATATAATGAATAAATTAGTCATTTATAATTATTATTAATGAAAGCAAATGAAATGAATACATAATATTAAATCAGTTGTTTATATAATGAATATGAAACTGAAAAAGAAGAAGATAGATTACCACTATAAATGATAAATTTGTGATTAAAAAATATGACTAACTTTTGCATATATATGACTAATAGTAGCTACTTTACAATACCTTATAACAAGACTGAATTTTTTTCATATTTCTTTGGTCATTAATTGGTTTCAAATGATGATTGAACTTTGCATATGTATGACTATTAGTACCTAATTTATAGTATCTTATAATGCGACCAACACTTTGGTCATTGATTCTTTTTTTTGGTGATCATGTAGTAGTATATTTTGTTGTGTATTTGGTCATTAATTGTGGCAATTAATGACAAAATCAATAACTAACTTAATGACCAAATTTATGACTAAGTATACTATTAAATAATAAAATTGAGATAAACAATGAATCACTAAGCTAAATATGACTAAATGTTGGTCGCATTATAAGATATTATAAATTAACCACTATTGGTCATAGACTGAAAAATGGTCATCTATATGCAATTTTTAGTCATTGTTTTAGTAACTAATTAGCCATTTTGTACTAGTGAATCCTCTCAAGAATTTCAAATGGCATACAATACTGTGGTGAAAAATTGGCACATGTCTTCGTTTTTAGGAACTTTTCTTGGGTTTAATTCTCAAGTAAACCCGTTCCCCCACATGTAACTCTTTGTGCAGCCTATGCTTATCCGCATTACTTTTCTGTCTATCCTGTGCCACTTTCAGATTTTTCTTTATGATATAAACTTGTTGTTCCATATTCTTAAGCATACCAAGTCCTAAGTGCACCCAGTTATCTAGTTCACTCCAGCTGATAGTAGTATTACATTTCCTGTCATACAATGCGTCAAAGGGCCTCATCGTTATGGAATCTTGGTGTCCATTATTGTATGAAAATGCTACAAGTGGAAGATATTCTTCCCATTTCTTAGGTTGCCGCATCACATACATCCTTAACACATCCTAAAATATCTAATTAACCCTCTTTGTTTTCCCATATTTTTTCGGATGATAGGTTGTACTAAATGCTAATTCAGTCTTCAATTGTGAAAACAATTCCTTCCAAAACCTAGAAGTAAATTTAGCATCTCTATCTGACACAATCTTCTTGGGAATGCCATGTATCCTCACAATATCATTTATGCACATTTTTTCTATATCACTAGTAGAATTGGTGGCTTTGATTGTAACAAAATGAGTTACCTTGCTCAGGTTTTCTACAACCACCATGATTGCATCATGTTTCTTAGTTATTTTTGGAAATCCTATGATGAAGTATACAAGGACTACCTCCCTCTCAAATTCTAGAATAGGGATAGGCTACATCAATCTTGTTGAGTATTTTCATTCAACCTTTACTTGGTGGACTTCCATGCATCTTGCTATGAAATCAACCACTTATTTATTTAGATTCGTCTAGTGATAATACTTTTTGATGGTTGTGAGGGTCTTTTGATACCCTTAGTGGACTATGTAAGGCTTAACATGGAATTATTTCATTATTATCCTTTTTATTCAATCGCTATTAGGCACATAAATTCTTCCTTTAAACCTGAATTATTTGTCCTAAGTGAGATGAGATCCTTCATTTCAGTTTTTGCTACTTTTCATCTAGGTGTCCATCAGTTTTGATTCTTTCTTCCATATATGCTTCATACCTACTTATTGCTTCCAAGTGATTTACTTAGGTTCTCCTGCTTAAGGCATCAACAATCTTTTTTTCCTTTAATTTTATGTTCTTAATATCAAAGTCAAACTTGCTGAGCATGGATAACCATCTTGCTTGCCTAACATTCAACTTCGTCTCTCCAAACAATTATTGTAGTCCATTATGGTTTGAGATGAGAGTGAACTTCCTGACATGAGAGTGAAATTCATGTTTATTCAACTTTCTAGATTCATAACATACTACTTTCCCTTCCTTCATTAAGACTCCATTGAGTCCCTCTGTTCATGCATCTGTACACACCATGAAATCCTTATCCAGATCTGCATTTCTTAGCATTGAGTCACTTGTGAGAAATTGTTTCATCTGCTTAAAGATCTCTGCACATTATGAAGTCCATTTAAATATTTTCCCTTTCCTCTACAAGGTTGCAATGGGATGACCATTTTTGGAGAAATTGTGAATATATATCCTGTAATATCCTATCAATCTTTGGATTTGGCCACTCCCTTATGGATTTGATCTTTTCAAGGTCAACTAATACACCTTCCTAAGAGATGATATGCCCTAGTTAGTGTCTCTATTATTGGAATAAGTCACACTTGATGGGCTTTGAATGGATCTTAAGTTCTCACAACACTTATAACACCGCAACCAAATGCTTTTCATGTTTTTCTTATATTTTTGAATAGATTAAAATGTCGTCAACAAATACTATGACCAACTTATCCAAGTATGGACACAATAATCCATTGATCAGGCACATGAACATGGCCAGGGTATTGTTGAGTCCAAAGGGTACCACTACGAATCCATAGTTTCCTTATATTGTTCTGGAGGTAGTTTTATGGATATCTTCCTCCTTAATTCTCACTTGATGGTAGCCTCACATTAAGTCAATTTTGGAGAAAATTGTTGCTCCTCTTAATTAGTCAAAGGGATCCTGAAACCTTGGTAATGGGTACCTATTTTTAATGGTTACTTTACTCAGCTTTCTATAATCAATGCACAATCAAAGGGTTCCATATTTCTTCTTGACAAATAATATTGGTGCACCCCAAGGGGATACACTTGGCCTTAATAACCCTTATTGAGCATCTCCTTCAGTTCTAATTTGAGCTCAACCAATTCTGTCATGCTCATTCTATATGGAGCCTTGGATGTTGGTGCTGATCCTCACACCAATTAAATAGAGAAATATATCTCTCTGTTAGGAGGAAATTTAGGAACTTCCACTGGAAAAACATCTACATATTGTTTCACAACAGGGTACCTTGGAAGTAATTCTGCCTCCTTCTCATTTGATCTTCTAGTGGCTTGTTCGCTCTGGAAAAATTGCGCTGCAAACAACATGTATATTTTCTTGCTGCTGCATTTGGCTTGTGTAGTAGTGGTTAGCCTCACTCGTATGGGTTTCCTCTTTCCTTGCACCAATCTTTTTCTTCCTTATGCATCCAAGCATTCTATTTCCTTCTCATAGAAATCCACCTTGGTCTGGTGTTACCCAATCCATGCCCAACAATAAGTCATACCCACTGAATGGTAACACATTCAAGTGGGATATCGTGGCCATGACACTGAGCTCCATTGCACATGAACTTACACAATGGAGGATTATTCTCCTTATTCTTGTTTCCAATTGAACCAACCAAGCTTCTTGGTATAAGTCCTTTCACAATCTACACTTATCCACAAGTTCTGGATTAATATAACTATAATTGGAACTTATATCAATCAAAATGGAAATGAGTTTTTGTTGTAGCTTACCTTCAATCTCAATGATGGATGCCTAGTGATTTGCTAGGCACTTCTGCACTGTTGCATAAACTCTAGGAATACTTTTTTCTAATTCACCCACTATACTTTCCTCTTGAGTGTTGTATATATTTTATTCAACATTATGCTGATGTTGGAAATATCTTCTTTTGGGGCCCCACCACAGGTCCAAAAATTGAGTGGTTGTTGGCCTTAAAACTTGGGTTATGTTGTTGCTTGTTGCTGCAAATTTGTCTTGTTAGCAACAATGGGATTTTGTTGAAACTGTCATGCCTGAGCTGGGTGCTTTACTTCCCTCCTATATGGGTTATTCTTGGGCCAAATATTATTACATTCAATGTTGCTCTTGGATTTTTCTTGAAGGCTTTTTTGTCTCTATGATTCATCCTGCTCTAGCTCAAGTGATGTTGGCATACAGATTCCTGGTTCTCGCTCAACCATTGTGGGATAAAGGAGGAGATCATATTGGAGAATAAGGATAATATTAAAAGCATTATTATTTCCAAATTCATGAGAATTTTTGGGATGATAAGGAGTTAGAGGGGAAAAGGAAGCTAATATATTATAATGAGTTGATCAATCCCACACTTGAATTATCTTTTTGTCTTGATGAGTTCTGAGAAAAAATGAACATTGCTAAGATATGAACTAATTCTATGAGCTTTGGAGTGACACTGGACATTGGTCTATTCCAGAATCACCTTGGGGCAATAGAATCTTCCTCCTTTGTGATACTAAGAGAGTTTAATACAAAACGACTTTCTCTAGGATTATCTAACCCTTACTCACATCATTCTCCTTTTCCAAACATCTTCCACATTAGCAACTTGCATGACTTATTAATCACTTAATGTCTAATAAAACATATTCATCTTTGTGGACATTAACCATTATCATAATCATCATATATATATATGTGTGTGTGTGTGTGTGTGTGTGTGCGTGTGTTTGTAAATAAAATTGTAACTCTTGATTTATACTATAGTATAATATTCTAACATTATGTTATAAATCATATTCCAAAATAAAGGTGTATCTTATGAAAATTGAAGTATTTTATTTATAATTAACAAGAAGATATTTTGTTTATTATTAATATATTTTTATTTTAAGTATTACATATCAACTGGGCATATAATAAACTGCATATCATGTAAGATCAATTATATCATTTTTACGTGCCATTTCTCTTCTCCTCTCTCTCTCCTCTCTTCATCCTACATCACATCACAACTACATACATACATACATACATACATATCATACTAATACATACCATACATATATTATATATATATATAATATATATATATAATAATATATAATATATCATTTACATTTTGGTAAATAAGAATATAGTCTAATTTATACTATAAATATAATATCTAATATCATATTAACTATAAATCAATATTCCAAAATAAGCATCTATCTATATAATTAAAAATACTACCTGTTAGATATAATAAACCACAATTAATTATTATAATATTTATGTTTTATATTTTATTTATATATTAATATAATTTTTTAATATAACATCATTTATCTTGTCATAAATGAAAATATGATTCTCATTTGGGGTCTTGGTGTAGACTCGAAACACTCAACAATCCAAAATGACTATTGTGGAACATCTTCTAGCTACTGAAATTCAAAATTTATATAATATCATTTGTAATATAATACAATATTTTAATATTATATTAGTTTATAAATCATATTCTAAAAGAAACACCTCTAATTCCTACAACTCCAACCCTACCTTTATTTATAATTTCACCTCCACTACTTCTCCTCATTGTCTCATCTCATTCATGCTTAATTTCTTTCTTTCTAGAAATTTTCTGGTTTTTGGGGCCGATATCAATGGTTTCTTCCAAGCTAATATTAGTGTTGGGAATTTTCATTTCACTCTCCTCCTTTCTCCTATAATAGCCATAAATGATAATCATGCTTCTGGAAATCTAGAGGCAATGACACCTCTAACAACCATAGACGATGATCTTGCCTCTAAAAACCCACAGGAAACAATGGTACCGTTGGGTAAATATAGCAAATCCATTTTGAAATTATTTAGATAAAAACTAAAAAACCGTCTGAAAAAAATTTAGATACACTATAAAATAAATAATCTAATAGTTTACAATGGATCGTAAAATTGAAGGTGGGTGTGTGCTTTTAGGGCTTGGGGAGGGCCAGTATGGGAGCTGTGTTGGTGGTGTTGCGGATGGTGGTGAACCAAAGAGGGATAATGATGATCTTGATATCTTTTGTTGTATATTTTTTTGGGTGGTGTTGTTTTCAAAGTGAGACTATATTACTATTTATGTTTCTTGGGAGCTAATAAGACAATGAAATTACTTTGTAGGGTTTTACTTATTATATGCCTTGTGTGATTAGAATAATCCTAGACCAATTGGATAATTTTGTGTTTATAATATGCCTGAGTTATGTTGACTAGGGGTTTATTAATTGTTTGGATGTTTATTTGTGATTTATTAATTATTTGAATGCTTATTTGTGTTTTCTCCAAATAACCTAAATATTTCATTATGGTTATGGTTTTATATTTAAATTGGGCGTCTATTGGAAAGAATGTCAAGTAAGAAAAAAAAAATAGTATAAATTCTCATTATGAAGGAGAGATATATCTCATAGTTTCATAAATATTATTTTTGACTTGCAATTGTTTAATATTGAAATATTGTTACATGTTTTATATTCTTATATTTTCTATATTTTTGGATATTTTTTATATGTTTGACGTATATATTTGTTATAGGCGAGATATTGATATATTTTACTTAATATTTTTTAAATTCCAGATATCAATTCTATACTACAAACTAAAGAAAGTATACATCTAGAAGATATTAAGAATTAGAAAGTAATATCAAGTTGTCTATGTAGATACATAATTGATATAAAATTATTTTCTTTAAAATAGATATTAAAATATTTTATTTATGGTCAACACACACACACACAAACACATACATATATATATGAAGTGATATTTAAATTTATTAAATAAAATAGGTATTAAAATATTTTATTTGACGCAAATATTGAAATAATTTTAAACAATAAACAAATTATAAATTTCTCTCATAATTAAATGTGAAAATATAAGCCCCTGATGGGGGTGATCAAGCGGACTTATAGGTGTCCCGTGCGAGGCCATTACGGCATGCTCCTCCTCCATGCGGCAGTTAACATCCCCTCATTTGTCGTCTATGTTTTCATTCCTTCTGTGTGATGATTTCCCTCATGCAATATGTGGTTAAATTTAGAGTTTGGCAAGTGGTCCACTTCATTTTGGCATTCTAGGCAATGAATTTGGGTCGGATGGAGAGTGAAGGTGTTGGTGTCTGGGTCCATAGTGCCTCATTAAGGTTTCATACTTGATTGAGGATTGTAGATGACGATTGCAGTTTTCAAGTATGGGTTGGGTTTTGTCTCCTAGTCGGCCCTTGGGATCTAGGCACTTAGGCAATTGTGGTTTGGTATAGTTTCCATGCCTTCACTCTTTATAAGCCCTATTTGCACTTGCGATAACTTCTTGTTCCACCTTCATCTCTGAGTGCGCTTTCTGGTGTTCATAGGTATGTGGGTATTACTTTGGTCTATGTTAAATTGGGTTATTGGCTTGTCTCTCCTCTCTGGTTCGAAGGCATCAATATTTTCCACTTTTGTAATTGTGGTCGCATTATTTGTTTATGTCAATATACAAGGTTGTATACAAGGTATGCACCACTTCACTCTCCAATTTGTGTGAAGTCTTGCCCGTATTTATCCTCTCGTTGTGGTATCAATTTGGTGGTTCACATTCTTTCGAGGAAGTGGCTTTGTGGTATTGGGAATTGTTGTGTATTTTTCAGGCGAAACAAAGGACTATTTGTGGACTCTTCCTGTAGCTAGACATCAACCTCTTTCCATTATAACATTCCCCACCAATGTGGTTTTCCTCACCAAGGGAGTGGATAGCATGCCTAGGCTGGGCTTCCTCATCCAAGTCACAATTCATCTTCTGCCAACTCGGTTAGCCAGGAAACCTAAGACACTTGGGCTATCTCTCTAGATAATTCCCCAGGTAACCTTGAGGCCCCTTCTTCCATGGAATTTGTTAGGGTCCTATATTATATGAATCTTTGTCATTTCATTCTTTCTATTCATTTGAGGTCGAAAGAAAGAGTGTTGCATGAACTTAAAACTTATTTATTATATGATATATATATAGATCTAAGTCTTAGGATAACTTATCTTAGATCACGTCAAATAATGAATGAGGATCACTACTGAAGGCAATGGCTCACTAGTTTCTACATCTAGCTATTGCATGAAAGAATAAGTACCAACCATAGGAATGTCACTATTTGAAGCAAAATATTTTTGTTTCTCAAACATACTCAATGACACACCAACCAACTTGAGTTGTTCCTAATGAAGCCCCTCCTAGGAGAAATTTTTCCTTTAATAATGCAATTTGTCGGCCAACTGTCTTAGATTATTTATTATATGTTGTATTTTTCTTTCCGTTTATTTTCACAAGTTATCTACAATATGGGTTTTTTAGCATGTAACTTAGTTGGCATAATTCTATCTAAGCTTTTCTTGACGAACGAATACTATGTTCCTAAGGTATTATTTTTTATGGTGATGTTTTATTTTCTTTGTTTATACAGGTCATGTGGACATATAGTGACCACTATTTCCTAAATGAATAATACTTATTTGAGTTTATTACTTTTCTTCGGTCAAATGGCATTAGAGTTGTTGATGTTGAGGTATATGTCGTATAAATTCTTTATAATATTCTTCAGTTTCTATTCCACTTTTCATCGTCTTTCATGTCGCATTGTATCTTCTTTCATTTTCAGAAGAGAAACTCAATATTAATGGTAAGAATCAAGAATTTAAGAAAGAGGAGTACAATAACATTGGAGCGAGAAATGCAAAAGGAGAGGGAGAAGAGAAACAATGTAGTGATACCCTAAAAAACAATATTCCATGAGACACACAGATACAAATGGATGGTCAATTCTTTAGAGTTGGTGAATTCAACTACAATACCTTGGAAACACAATGATAATGTTTTAATGTGATGAAACAATATTTCATATGTTGGAAACTCATATTGTAATACTTAACATTTTACATAATATAATTTATGTGGTTGAAGTTATTTATAGGTGTACTTAATATTATTTAGTATTGTAATTAACATATGTAACTTTGCATTTTCATATTAGATGAGCATGCACATTGTATGCCATTTTTTTTTTATTTAGTCGCAAAACAATACTAATTAGTTTCTGTTGATTAATAATGAACACATAAACTTAATCTAAAACTACTAAATTAGTTATTAATATTTATTAATGATGAACAAAAATAAAACAAATATACAATGACTAAATTTAGTCATTTATAATTATTATTAATGAAAGTAAGTGAAATGAATATAGAAGATTAAATGAGTTGTTTATATAATGAATATGAAACTGAAAAAAATAAAGATAAATAAACGATGTAAATAATAAATTTGTGATTACAGAATATGACTAAAATTTTCATATATACGACTATTAGTAGCTAATTTGCAGCATCTTATAACATGATTGCATGATTGAAATTGAGTC
The DNA here is from genome assembly GCA_000404065.3 of Pinus taeda. Lineage (NCBI taxonomy): Eukaryota > Viridiplantae > Streptophyta > Pinopsida > Pinales > Pinaceae > Pinus > Pinus taeda. The sequence continues at coordinate 28,135 of APFE031128303.1, read as the reverse complement.
ATATTTCTTTGGTAATTAATTGGTTTCAAATGATGACTAAAATTTGCATATATATGACTATTAGTAGCTAATTTATAGTATCTTATAACATGATCAACACTTTTGTCATATGTCTTTGGTCATTAATTGGTTTTCTCGGGTGATCATGTAGTAGTATATTTTGTTGTGTATTTGGTTATTAATCGTGGCAATTAATGACAAAATCAATGACTAAATTAATGACCAAATTTATGACTGAGTATACTACTAGACAATAAAATTTAGACAACCAATTAATCACTAAGCTAAATATGACTAAATGTTGGTCACGTTATAAGATACTATAAATTAGCCACCATTGGTCATAGAATGAAAAATGGTTGTTTATATGAAATTTTTAGTAATCTTTTTTAGTAACTAATTAGCCATTTTGTAGTAGTGAATTATCTCTAGAATTTCAAATGGGCCACAATACCATGGTGCAAAGTTGGCACCTGTCTCCATTTTAGGGATATTTTCTTGGGTTTAATTCTTAGGAAAACCTGTTGCCCCACATGGAACTCTTTGTGTACCCTATGCTTATCTACATAGATTTTCTGCCTATCCTGTGCCACTTTCAGATTTTTCTTTATGATCTAAACTTGTTGTTCCATATTCTTGACCATACCAGGTTCAACATGCACCTTGTTAACTGGGCCACTCCAACTGATAGTAGTATTACATTTCCTGCCATACAATGCCTCAAAGGGCCTCATCCTTATGGACTCTTGTTGTCCATTATTGTATGAAAATTCCACAAGCGAAAGATATTCTTCCTATTTCTTAGGTTGTTGCATCGCACACATCCTTAACATGTCCTAAAATATCTAATTAACTATCTTTGTTTGCCCATATTTTTGGGGATGATAGGTTGTACTAAATGCTCATTTTGTTCTCAATACTGCAAATAATTCCCTCCAAAACCTATAAGTAAATTTAGAATCTCTATATGACACAATCTTATAAGGAATGTAATGTATCCTCACAATATCATTTATGCAAATTTGTGCTATTTCACTAGTGGAATTGGTGGACTTGATTGTGACAAAATAATCTAGCTCACTCAGGTTTTCCACCACCACCATGATTGCACCATGTTGGTTAGCTATTTTGGGAAATATTATGATGAGCTACACATAGAAAACCTCCCATTCACATTCTAGAATAGGGATAGGCTACAAAAATATTATTGAGTGTTTGCATTCAACCTTTACCTGTTGGAATTTGTTATGAAACCAGCTCACAAAAAGATAGAAAAGGTAGATCAATGCCTTAGAATTCAGCTTCTTCGAGGGGGAAGCCTCCTTTACATTACACAAATGAAAAATTCTTGGATGATACAAATGACAAAACCTCTTTTCTATATATATGAGTTTAAGGGGTCACAATATAACCAAGCCAACCTAACAATAATAATATAAAGACACAAAAATAACAATATTGGGATTCTATGGGGCACAATAATAACAATAAGGGATACAATGACAATAGTAATGGGGGAATCACTAGTATTAGAGGGACCTAACATGCCCCTCTCCTTCAAAAAAGTGTTGTCCTCAATGCTTAAGTAGTTCCGGATTCTCACCCTCCCATGTGGAATCTTCAACGGGTAAGTTCTTCCACTTGATGAGATACTCTGAAATTGATCGATTACGTAGCTGTTGAGTTCTTGTTTCTTTGACTGCTTCAGGTTCCAATATGATTTTTCCTTCCTCATCAAGTTCTAGCAATATTGTTTGAACTAGAATCTTGTCACCTATAACCTTCTTTAAGCATGAAACATGGAAAACTGGTTGCACTCGGGAACCTACAGGAAGCTCCAATTTGTATGCCATAGTACCTATCTTTTGCAACACCTTGTACGAACCATAATACTTTGGTGATAATTTATTATCCTTCTTAGCTTGCCTGAGGGACATTTGTTTATATGGTTGTAACCATAGGAATACCTAATCACCTACATCAAAACTTCTTTCACTGTGATGTTGATCTGCCTACTGTTTCATTATATTCTGTGCTAAGGTGAGGTTATCCTTTAAGAGTTGGAGAACTTGTTGCTGATGCTCGATGTGATCTTCCACTGCTTGAACCTTAGAATTTTCTCTTAAATATGATGTTATGGATGGTGTATGATATCCATAAAGTTCCATAAATGGGGTCATTTTTGTTGCAATATGGAAGGAAGTGTTATACCACCATTCAGCTAGAGGCAACCATTTGACCCATTGTGTCTGTTTATCAGATACAAAGCAAAAAAGATATCCTTTCAAATATTTGTTTATATCTCAGTTTTCCCATCAGATTGAGGATGATAAGATGAGCTATGAGCTAACTGAGTACCAAGACAAGAAAATAATTCCATCCAAAAATTTCTAGTGCAATGGGATCTCTGTCGCTTACAATAATCTTTGGGTTTCCATGTAGCTTTTGAATTGTTCCCATAAATGTAGTAGAAACTGTACTCACTTTAAGTGGATGAGATAATGCACAAAAGTGTGCATACTTGGTAATTCTATCAACTACCACCATGATAACACTCTTTCCTTCGGACTTGGGTAAACCTGTGATAAAATCCATTGAAACCTCCTCCCAACATTGGCTTGGAATCGATAAAGGTTATAATAGTCCTGGGGTCTTAATTGTTTCAACTTTATTTTTTTGGAAAACCAAACATTCCACCACCAACATTTGAATATCTGATTTAAGGCCATCCAAAAAAAAATCCTTCTTAACCCTATGATAGGTTTTTAGAAATCCTAAGTGCCCTCCTAAGGGATATGTGTGCAATTCCCTGAGAATCTTTTGTTTGAGTTGGGAATTCTTACATAGGTATAACCGATCCTTGTACCATAATGAATCATTTTTCCAGCTAAATGTATCAGATGTACTGGGATATTGTTGTATCTTTTGAATGAGTGCCCACACTTCCTCGTCATTCTTCCATTCATCCCTTTGTTCGTTTATCCAATCTGGTTGGATAATAGAAATAGCGCAAACAAATGCTTCCACATCCTCATCCTTTCTTGAGAGTGCATCTGTCACAACATTTTGCTTCCCTTTTTTGAAGATGATTTCAAAGTCATAGCCTAACATCTTTGTGACCCATTTTTTCTACTCTTCTAAAGATAATCTTTGTTCTAAAAAGTATTTAAGACTATCATGATTTGTTTTTACCTTGAAGTGTCTTCCCATTAGTTAGGGTCGCCATTTCTTAAGTGCATGTAGTATTGCCAGCATTTCCTTCTCATAAATAGCTTTGTGTAAATACTTTCCTTTGATTGGACGACTTTCCAAAGCAATGGGTCTTTCTTCTTGCATTAAAACAACACCAATTCTATTTCTTGAGGCATCACATTCCATAATAATGGTTTTTGTGAAGTCCGGTGTAGTTAAGACTGGTGCTTGGCACATTGCCTCTTTAAGATGTTCAAAGGCCTTTGTTGCTTCTAGAGTCCACGAGAATTCATCTTTCTTCAATAATGTTGTTAGAGGTGCTTCTATTCTCCCATAATTCCTAACAAACTTGCGATAATACCTTGTCAACCCAAGAAATCCTTGTAGATGCTTTATGGATGTGGGGATTTTCCATTCCTTAATTGTTTTAATTTTGCTAGGGTCTACCTTAACACTTTCATGAGATACAATATGACCCAAATATTCCACCTCTTGTACTCTAAAGAAACATTTGGAGATTTTTGCATATAATT
>APFE031128303.1:0-23257 GCA_000404065.3 Pinus taeda | reverse complement strand
ATTTGTAATATAATACAATATTTTAATATTATATTAGGTTATAAATCATATTCGAAAACAAACCTCTCTAATTCCTACAACTCCAACACTACTTCTATTTATACTTTCACTTCCACTGCTTCTCTTCATTGTCTCATCTCATTCGTGATTCATTTATTTATTTCTAGATTTTTTCTGGTTCTTGGGGTCAATATCAATGGTTACTTCCAAGCTTGTATTAGTGTTGGGAATTTTTATTTTCGGCCTCCTCCTTTCTCCTATAATAGCCATAATTGATGATTGTGCCTTCGTAAATGTGGAGGCAATGAAAACTCTAATAACCATGGATGATGATCGTGCTTCTAAAAACTGCAGCAACCAAAGATGCCATTAGGTAAATATAACAAATCCAATTTGAAATGTTTTAGAAAAAAATAAAAAAAGTTTTTAGGGCTAGGGGAGGGTCACTATCGGAGCCCTGTTGGTACTATTGTGGATGCTGGTGAACCAAAGAGGGATAATGATGATATTGATATCTTTTGTTGTATATTTATCTTTTGGTGCTATGTTTTTTAAAAGCCTTATGTTTTCTTAGCAGTGAAATAACTTTGCAGGGCTTTACTTATTATATGCCTTGGCCATTTTGATGACTCATTTGTTAATTTTTTTTTTTGGTGATTATAATAATCATGGACCAGTTCGATGATTTTGTGTTTATAATATGCATGAGTCATGCTGATGAGGGGTTTATTAATTGCTTGAATGTTTATTTGTGATTTATTAACTATTTGAATGTTTATTTGTGTTTTCTCCAAATAACTTGAAAATTTCATTATGGTTATGGTTTTATATTTAAATAGGGTGTCTATTGGGAAGAATGTCAAGTGAGATTAAAAAATAGTATAAATTATCATTATGAAGGAGAGATATATAACTCATAGTTTCAAAAATATTATTTTTGACTTCCAATTGTATAATATTGAAATATTTTTTCTATGTTTGATATTGTTATATTTTCTATATATTTTTTTATTTGTTATATGTTTGACATATATATTTGTTATAGGTTAGATATTGAAATATTTTACTTAATATTTTTTGAAATGCTAGATATCAATTCTATGTTACGAACTAAATAAAGTATACATCTACAACATATTAACAATTATAAAGTAATATCATGTTGTGTATGTAGACATATAATTGATATACAATTATTTTATTTAAAAGAGACATTGAAATATTTTATTTATGGTGAACACACACGAGTGTGCACACACACACACACATATATGAAATAATATTTAAATTTATTAAATAAAATAGGTATTTAAATATTTTACTTGATGCAAATATTGAAATAATTTTAAACAGTAAAGAAATTATAAATTCCTCTCATAATAAAATTTGAAAAATAAGCCCCAAATGGGAGGCGATCAAGCAGACATACAGGTGTCTTGTGTGAGGCCATCAGGGCTTGCTTCTCGTCCACACGTTAATTAACTCCCCCTCATGCATTGTCTTTGTATTTATTCCTTCTATGTGATGCTTTCCCTCATGCAATATGTTGTTAAATTTAGAGATTGGTTCAGTTTGGCAGTCTGGGCAAAGAATTTAGGTTGGAAGGAGAATGACGGTGTCTGAGACTCGGTCCATGGCACATCACTAGGATTTCGGCCTTTGTTAAGGATTGCAGACGATGGTTGCAGTTTTTGGGTATTTCTTGGGTTTTGTCTCCTAGTCAACCCTTGGGATCCAGACACCCAAACAGTCATGGTTTTGTATAGTTTCAATGCCTTCACTGCCTATAAGCCCTCTTCGCACCTGTGGTAGCTTCTGGTTCCACCCTCATTCGTGAGTTCTCTTTCTGGCCTTCATAGGTATGTGGGTATTATTCTAGTCTCTCATAAATTGTGTTATTGGCTTGGGTCTCCTCTCTGGTTCAAAGGCAACAATATTTTCCACTTATGCAATTGAGGTCGCGTTCTTTGGTTGTGTCAAGATATGGGGTTGTATACGGGGGATGCTCCATTTCATTCTCTAGTATGGGTGAATTCTTGCCTATATATCTCCTCTGGTTATGGTGTCAGTTTGTTGCTTCATATTCTTTTGGGGAAGTGGCTTTATGGTATGGGGCATTGTTATGTTTTTTACAGGCTAAACAAAGGACAATTTGTGGACTCTTCCTGTAGCTAGACGTCAACCTCTTTCCATTTCAACATGTCTCGCCAATGTGGTTTTCCTCACTGAGGGAGTGGACAACATGTGTAGGATCGACGTCCCGAGCCAAGTCACAAATCATCCTCTGCCAACTCAGCGAGTCGAGAAATAGATGACGTTAAGGCTATCTCTCCGGCTATTTTTCAAGGTAAACTTGTGGTCCCTACTTCCCTGGAATTTTATAGGGTCTTATATTAAATGAATCCTTGTAGTTTCAGTTTTTTTATTCATTTTGAGGTAAAAAAGAAGAGTGTTGCATGAACTTAAAACTTATTTATTATATGCTATAGATATAGATATAACTTATCTAAGAATAAGTCAAATAACGAATGAGCATCATTGCTGAAGGGAATGGCTCACTAGTCTCTACATCCAGCTATTGCATGAAAGAATAAGTACCAAGCATAGGAATGTCACTATTTGAATCAAAATATTTTTCTTTCTAAAACATACTCAATGACACAACAACTAACTTGAGTTATTCCTAGTCAAGCACCTCCTAGGAGAATCTTTTCCTTTAGTGATGTAATTTTTTGGCCAATTGTCATCATTATTTATTATATGTTGTATTTTTCTCTCCATTTATTTTCACAAGCTATCTATACCCTGAGCTTTTTAGCATGTAACTTAGGTGGCATGATTGTGCCTAATATTTTCTTGAAGTCCAAGTACTAATTTCCTAAGGTGTTACCTTTTATGTTGATGTTTTATTCGCTTTGTTTATAAAGGTCATGTGGACATATAGTGACCATTATTGCCCAAATGAAGAAAACTGATCTAAGTTTCTTACTTTTCTAGGTAAAATGGAATTGACATTGTTGATGTTAAGGTATATGTTGTATAAATCCTTTATGATATACTTTAGTTTATATTCTAGTTTTCATCGTCTTTCATGTCTTATACTCTACATTGTATCTTCTTTCATTTTCAGACGAGGAACTCAGTAGGTAAAATGGAATTGACATTCTTGATGTTAAGGTATATGTTGTATAAATCCTTTATGATATACTTTAGTTTATATTCCATTTTTCATCGTCTTTCATGTCTTATACTCTACATTGTATCTTCTTTCATTTTCAGAAGAGGAACTCAGTATTGATGGTAAGAAGCAAGAATTGAAGAAAGAGTAGTACAATAACATTAGCACAACAAATGAAAAAATAGAGATAGAAGAGAAACAATCTAGTGATACCCTTAAAGCCAATATTCCATGAGACACACACATGTAGAATGATGGTCACGCCTTTAGAGTAGGTGTATTCACGTACAATGTCTTGGAAACATAATGCTAATGTTTTAATGTGATGAAAAAATATTTTATTTGTAGTAGTCCAACTAATGTTAAGTTGAAAACTCATATTTTAATACTTAACATTTGACATAATATAGCTTATGTGGTTGAAATTATTTTACTTTGCATTAACATATTAGATGAACATGCACATTGTATGTCATTTTTATTTATTTATTTAGTCACAAACTAATAATAATTAGTTTATGTTGATTGATAATGAACACATAAAATCAATCTAAAACTAATAAATTAGTAATTTATATTGATTGATGATGAACACAAATAAAATGAATATACAACGACTAAATTAGTCATTTATAATTATTATTAATGAAAGTAAATGAAATGAATATAGAATTTTAAATGTGTTGTTTATATAATGAATATGAAAGAAAGAAATAATAATAATAATAATAATAATAATAATAATAAAAAAAAAAGAAGAAAAGAAGAAGAGAAGAAGAAGAAGAAGAAAAAGATAAATGATCTTTGTAAATGTTAAATTTGTGATTGCGAAATATGACTAAATTTTTCATATATACAACTATGAATAGCTAATTTACAGTATCTTGTAACATGACTGAAATTTAGTCATATTTATTTGGTCATTAATTAGTTTCAAATGATGAATAAAGTTTTCATATGTATGACTATTAGTAGCTAATTTATAGTGTCTTATAACACGACCAACACTTTAGTCATATTTATTTGATCATTAATTGGTTTTCTCGGGTGATCATGTAGTAGTATATTTTGTTGTGTATTTGATCATTCATTGTGGCAATTAATGACAAAAACAATGACTAAATTAATGACCAAATTTATAACTAAATATACTACTAGATAATAAAATCGAGGCAATCAATTAATGACTAAGCTAAATATGACTAAATGTTGGTTGCATTATACGATACTGTAAATTAGCCAATATTGGTCATAGACTGAAAAATAGTCATTTATATGTAGCTTTTATTCATTTTTGAGTAGCTAATTAGCCATTTTGTACTAGTGAATCCTCTCAAAAATTTCAAATGGCCCACAATACTGCAGTGCAAACTTGGCACATGTCTCCATTTTTCTGGAAATTTTCTTGGGTTTAACTCTTAGGTAAACTTGTTCCCCCACATGGAACTCATTGTGCACCCTATGCTTATACGCATAGCTTTTCTGTTTATCCTGTGCCACTTTCAGATTTTTATTTATGATCTGAACTTGTTGTTCCATACTCTTAAGGATACCAAGTCCTACATGAACCCTATTAACTGGGTCACTCCAGTTGATAGTAGTATTACATTTTGTGCCATACAATGCCTCAAAGGGCCTCATCCTTATTAACTCTTGGTGTCCATTATTATATGCAAATTCCACAAGTGGAAGATATTCTTCCCATTTCATAAGATGATGCATCACATACATCCTTAACATTTCATAAAACATCTAATTAACCCTCTTTGTTTGTCCATATGTTTGCCGATGATTGGTTGTACTGAATGATAATTATGTTCTAAATCTTGCAACCAATTCCTTCTAAAACCTAGAAGTAAATTTTGCATCTGTATTTGACATAATCTTCTTGGTAATGCCATGTATCCTCACAATATCATTTATGCACTTGCCCAATTTTTCCACCACCACCATGATTGCATCATGTTGCTTAGATATTTCGGGAAATCTTATGATGAACTACATAGAGACTACCTCCTACTCCCATTCTAGAATATGGATAGGCTACAACAATCTTGTCAAGTGTTTTCCATCAACCTTTACCTGCTTGAATTCCATGTATCTTGCTATGAGACCTGCCACTTATTTATTCAGATTTAGCTAGTGATAATTCTTAACATGTAATTCTTTCATTATTAGCCTTTTTATTTCATCACTATTAGGCACATAAATTCTGCCTTTAAACCTTACTAACCCGTGCTCAGTGGTATGATATCCTTCATCCTCACCTCTTTGTTGCAATGCTTCTTTAAATTGTTGGTTCTTTTCATCTAGGTGTCCATTTCTTTTGATTCTTTCTTTTGTATATGCTTCATACCAACTTACCGATACCAAGTGATTTACTTGGATTCTACTACTCAAGGCATAACCAACATTTTTTTCCTTTCCTTTTATGTCGTTAATATCAAAGTCAAACTTGATGAGAATGGAAAACTATCTTACTTGACGAACATTCATGTTTAGCTCTCTAGGAGATAATGCCTTCAAATTTTCAAAGCATGAACTATAGCAACAAATTGGTGCTGCTCCTCACACCAATTCAATAGAGAAATATATCTCTTTGTGAGGAAGAAATCCATGAACTTCTAGGTGAAAAACATTTGCATATTGTTTTGCAACAAGGTACCTTGGAAGTAATTCCACCTCCTTGTCATTTGATCTTCTACTAGCTTCTTCGCACTAGAAAAATTCACGTTGCAAAAAACATGCATCTTTTCCTACTTCTGCATTTGGCTTGTGTAGTAGTGATTAGCCTCACTAATATGGGTTTCCTCTTGCCTTGCACTACTCCTTTTATTCCATGTTCATCAAAGAATTCTATTTGTTTCTTATAGCAATCCACCTTGGTCTAGGGTAGGTACACCCAATCCATGCCCAATAATAATTCAAACCCACCCAACGGTAAAACATTCAAGTGGGATGTCATGGCCATGAAACTGAGCTCCATGACACATGAAATTACTTAATCGATGATTCTTCTCCTTGTTCCTATTGGAAATTAAACCAACTAAGGTTCTTGGTGCAATTCCTTTCCCAATTCACACTTATCCATAAGTTCTAGACTGATATAACTATAATTAGAGCATGGATAAATGAAAATGGAAATGACTTTATGGTGTAGCTTACCTTCAATCTCAATGATAGGTGCCTCGTGATCTACTAGGTGATTTCTCATTGTTGCATAAACTCTAGGAATACTGTAAGCTACTTCACCCACTGTGCTTGTCTCTTGAGTGTTGTATATATTTACTCCAACCTTCTGCTGATGTGGTAAATCTATTCTTTTATGGCCACCACCACAAGTGCAACACTTGAGTGGTTCTTGGCCTTCAAACCTAGTTTGTGTTGTCACTTGTTGCTGCACATTTAACTTGTTAGAAACAATGGGATTTTGTTGAAACTTTCATGCCTCAGATGGTTGCTTTAATTCCATCCTATATGGGTTATTCTTGGGCCAATATTATTCCATTCAATGTTGCTCTTGGGTTTTTCTTGAAGGATTTTTTTGTCTCTATGACTCACCCTCCTCTAGCTCAAGTGAGGTTGGCATAAGGATTCCTAATCCTGGCTCAACTAGTGTGGGATAAAGGAGGAGATCATATTGGAGAATAAGGATAATATTAAAAACATTATTATCTCCAAATTCAAGGATAAGTTATGGGATGATAAGGAGTTAGAGGGGAAAAGGAAGCTAACAGATTATAAGGAGTTGATCAGCCCCACACTTGATGACTAGAATTATCTTCTTGTCTTGATGAGTGCTAAGAAGAAAATTAACATTGTTAATATAAGAACTAATTCTCATGAGCTTTCGAGTAACACTAGGGTGACACTTACTCACATCATTCTCCTTTTCCAAACATCTTCCACATTAACAACCTGATTGACTTATTAATTGAACAAAACTACAATGATCTCAGAAAGTTTATGTCCCTTCTTTTTTATCCTAGAAATCAATGATTAAAGATCCTCAATTAATCACTTTCTTTCTTAAGGTCTCATAAACCATATTGGTCTTTGTAGACGTTAACCATCATCATCATCATCATATTCATATATATATATGTGTGTGTGTGTGTGTAAATAAAAATGTAACTCTTGATTTATTCTAGAGTATAATAGTCTAATATTTGTTATAAATCATATTCCAAAATAAACATGTATCTATGTAATTAAAAATACTACCAACATAAATATAATAAACTACAATTAATTTAATATAATATTAATATATAATATTTTCCTATAAAACTTCCCATGACCCATTTATATTATACGGTTTATAATACATATGATATTATAAGATTAAGTTATTTATAAGCATATTCTAAAACAACACCTAGGTAATAATAAAGTAGATAAAATCTTCACTCAAATTAAATTAGTTTGTTTGTCTTTATATAAACCTGATTAAAAACTATATTATTTAATATGAAAAAATCAACTATTTTATTTAAATTAACAAAAGATATTTTTATTAATAATTATATTTTTTTTAACTACTAATAATCAATGAGCATAATATGTGCATTGTGTAGATCATTATATCATTTTATGTGTCATTTCTCCATTTAAAAAATGTGTCTTGTGTGTTGTGTGTGTGGGTGTGTCGGTGTGTGTATCTGTGTTGAGATCATTTACATTGGGTAAAAAAAATATAATTTTTAGTTAATATCATTATATAAATCATATTGAAAATTTATATAATATCATTTGTAATATAACATAATATATTAAAATTATATTAGGTTATAAATCATATTCTAAAATAGACACCTCTAATTCCTACAACTGCAACCCTACCTCTATTTATACTTTCACCTCCACTACTCTTCGTTGTGTCATCTTTTGTTTTTTGGGGCCAATATCAATGGTTGCTTCCAAGTTCGTATTAGTGTTGGGAATTTTCATTTTCAGCCTCCTTCTTTCTCCCATAATAGCCATAAATGATGCTCGTGCATCTACAAATCTAGAGGCAATGACACTTCTAAGAACCATAAATAATGGTCGTGCCTCTAAACCCTGTAGGAAACATTGGTGCCATTCGATAAATATAACAAATCCAATTTGAAATGTTTTAGAAAAAATTTAAAAAATGTTTGAAATAAATTCAGTTACACTATAATTTAATCTAATAGTATGCAATGGATAGCAAAATTGAAGGTGAGTGTGTGTTTTTAGGGCTTAGGGAGGGCTAGTATGGAAGACTTGTTGATGTTGTTGCGGATGGTGGTGAACTAAAGAGGGATAGTGATGATCTTGATATATTTTGTTGCATATTTATGTTTTGGTCATGTTGTTTTAAGGCCGGAATCAGTTACTATTTATGTTTTCTTGCGAGCTAATAAGATAGTGAAATAAATTTGGAAGGCTTTACTTATTATATGCCTTGTCCATTTTGAAGACTCATTTGTTAAATTCTTTTTTGTGTGATTATAATAATACTAGACGAATTGGGTGATTTTATGTTTATAATATGCCCGAGTCATGTTGATGAGGGGTTTATTAATTGTTTGGATGTTTATTTATGATTTATTAATTATTTGAATATTTATTTACATTTTCTCCAAATAACCTAAACATTTCATTATGGTTATGGTTTTATATTTAAATAGTGTGTCTACAAAAAAGAATGTCAAGTGAGATTAAAAGATAGTGTAAATTCTCATTATGAAGGAGAGATATATAACTCATAGTTTCAAAACTATTATTTTTGACTTAAAATTGTTTAATATAGAAATATTTGTTATATGTTTGACGTATATATTTGTTATAGGTTAGATATTGAAATATTTTAAACAATATTTTTTAAATGCGAGATATCAATTCTATATTACAAACTAAATACAATATACATCTACAACATATTAAGAATTAGAAAGTAATATCATGTTGTCTATGTAGATATATAATTGATATAAAATTATTTTGTTTAAAGTAGATATTTAAAAAGAATATTTATGGTCAAAACACACACACACACACATATGAAGTGATATTTACTTTTATTAAATAAAATGGGTATTCAAATATTTTATTTGACGCAAATATTGAAATAATTTTATACAATAAAGAAATTATAAATTTCTCTCATATTTAAATGTGAAAATATAAGCCCTTGATGGGGTGATCAAGTGGATGTAAAGGTGTCCCGTGTGAGGCCATCGGGGTCTGCTCGTCTTCTACACAAGAATTGACTCCCCCTCATGCATTGTCTTTGTATTCATTTCTTATGTGTGATGATTTCCCTCACACAGTATGTCGTTAAATTTAGAGTTTGGCACGTTGTCCACTTTAGTTTGGCAGTCTGGGTAATGAAATTGGGTTGGAAGGAGAGTGAAGGTGTCTGGGTTTGGGTCCATGGCACCTCACTAGGGTTTTGGCCTTGGTTGAGGATTGGAGAGATGATTGTAGTTTTCAGGTATGGTTTGGGTTCAATCTCCTAGTCAGCCCTCGGGATCTAAGCACCGAGATAGTTGCGATTTGGTATAGTTTCCACACCTTCGGTGGTTATAAGCTCTCTTCGTACCTATGGAATCTTCTGGTTCCACCCTCATCTGTAAGTTCTCTTTATGGTATTCATAGATACATGGGTATTATTTTGGTCTCTGGTAAATTGTGTTATTGGCTTGGGTCTCCCCTCTGCTCTGAAGGTAGCAACATTTTCCACTTCTATAATTGGGGTTGCATTCTTTGATTGTGTCAAGATACATGGTTGTATATGAGGGATGTTCTGCTTCATTCTCTAGTCTCGGTAAACTCTTGCCTGTATTTCTTCTCTCATTGTGGTGTAAGTTTGGTGGTTCATATTCTTTTAGGGAAGTGGCTTCGTGGTATTGGGCATTGTTGTGTTTTTTGCAAGCTAAACAAAGGACTATTTGTGGACTCTTCTAGTAGTTGGAAATCAACCTCTTTCCATTTTAGCATGCTTTGCCAATGTGATTTTCCTCATCGATGGAGTAGAGAGCATGATCAAGGTGGGCGTCATAAGCCAAGTCTCAACTCATCCTCTGCTAACTTGGCCAACCAGGAAATAGAGGACACTGCGGCTATCTATCTAGTTAGTTCGCAAGGTAACCTAATGGTCCCTTCTTCCCTGGAATTTTTTAGGGTCCTATATTATATGAATCTTTGTCATTTCTGTCTTTCTATTAATTTGAGGTCGAAAGGAAGAGTGTTGCATGGACTTAAAACTTATTTATTATATGATATAGACATAGATCTAAGTCTTAAGATAGCTTATCTAAGAACAACTCAAATAAAAATTCAACATCATTGCCGAAGGAAATGGCTCACTATGATCTACATTTAGCTATTGCATGAAAGAATAAGTACCAACCATAGGAATGTCACTATCTGAATCAAAATATTTTTCTTTCTCAAACATACTTAATGACACACCAACCAACTTGAGCTATTCCTAATCAAGCACATCCTAGGAGAAATTTTTCCTTCAGCGATGAAATTTGTCGGCCAACTATCATACATTATTTATTATGTGTTGCATTTTTCTTTCCGTTTACTTTCAAAAGTTATCTACAACCTGATATTTTTAGCATGTAACTTAGTTGGCATGACTGTGCCTAAGCTTTTCTTTAAGTTTGAATACTAAGTTCCTAAGGTGTTACTTTTTATTTTGATTTTTGATTTTCTTTGTTTATATAGGTCATGTGGACATATAGTTTCCATTATTTCCCAAATGAAGAAAACTTATTGGAGCTTCTTATTTTTCTGAGGTAAAATGGCATTGACATTACTGATGTTAAGGTATATGTCGTATAAATCCTTTATAATATACTTTAGTTTATAATCCATTTTTCATCATCTTTCATGTCTTATACTCTACATTATATCTTCTTTCATTTTCAGAAGAGGAACTCAGTACTAATAGTAAGAAGAAAGAAAGGAAGAAATATGAGTACAATAACATTGGAGTGACAAATGCAGAAAGAGAGAGAGAGAAAATAAACAATCTAGTGATACCCTTAAAGCCAATATTCCATGAGACACACACACATAAACTGATGGTCAAGTCTTTAGAGTTGGCAAATTAACCTACAATGCCTTACAAACAAAATGATAATGTTTTAATATGATGAAACAATATTTCATATGTAAATTGTAGCCCAACCAATGTTAAGTGGGAAACTCATATTGTAATACTTAACGTTTTACATAATATAATTTATGTGGTTGAAATTATTTATAGTTTTATTTGATATTGTAATTAACACATGTAACTTTGCATTTTCATATTAGATGAACATGCACATTGTATGTCATTTTTTTATTTAGTCGCAAAATCATGCTAATTAGTTTATGTTGATTAATAATGAAGACATAAAATCAATCTAAATCTACTAAGTTAGTAATTTATATTGATTAATGATTAACACAAATAAAAAGGATATACAATGACTAAATTAGTCATTTATAATTATTATTACTACAAGTAATGAAATGAATTAGAATACTAAATCAATTGTTTATATAATGAATATGAAACTGCAAAAAAAAAAGGAAAAAAAAGAAAGATAGATGACCACTGTAAATGATAAATTTTCCAATACAAAATATGGCTGAATTTTACATATATACGACTATTAGTAGCTAATTTAGAGTATCTTATAACACGACTGAAATTTAGTCATATTTATTTGGTCATTAATTGTTTTTCTGGAGTGATCATGTAGTAGTATATATTTTTGTACATATTGGTCATTAATCATGGAAATTAATGACTAAATCAATTACTAAATTAATGACCAAATTTATGACTAAATAAACTACTAGACAATAAAAATTGAGACAACGAGTTAATCACTAAGCTAAATATGACTAAATGTTGGTCACGTTATAAGACACTGTAAATTAGCCACTATTGGTCATAAAGTGAAAAATGATTGTTTATATGAAATTTTTAGTCATTTTTCATTTACTAATTAGCCATTTTGTACTAGTGAATCATCTCAAGAATTTAAAATGGCACACAATACTGTGGTGCAAACATGGCACATGTCTCCAATTTAGGGAACTTTTATTGTGTTTAATTCACAGGTCAACATGTTCCCCCACATGGAAATCTTTGTGCACCCTATGCTTATCTGCATAACTTTTTTGTCTACGTTGTACCACTTTCATATTTTTCTTTATGATATGAACTTGTTGTTCCATATTCTTAATCATACCAGGTCCTACATGCACCCTGTTAACTAGGTTCACTCCAACTGATAGTAGTATTACATTTCCTACCATACAATGACTCAAAGGGCCTCATCATTATGGACTCTTGGTGTCCATTATTGTATGAAAATTCTTGAGGTGGAAGATATTCTTCCCATTTCTTAGGTTTATGCATCACATTTATCCTTAACATCTCCTAAAATGTCTAATTAACCTTCTTTGTTTGCCCATATTTTGTGGATGATAGGTTGTTTTGAATGCTAATTCTACTCTCAATCCTGCAGTAAATTCCTTACAAACCCTAGAAGTAAATTAACCATATCTATCTCACACAATCTTCTTGATAATGCCATGTATCCTCACAATATCATTTATGCACATCTGTGTTATATCACTAGTGGAATTGGTGGATTTGACTACCACAAAATGAGCTACCTTTCTTAGTTTCTCCACCACCACCATGACTGCATCATGTTGCTTAGCTATGTTGGGAAATCCGATGATGAAATACTTAGAGACTACCTCCCACTCCCATTATTGAATAGGGATAGGCTGCAACAATCTTGTCGACCGTTTGCATTCAACGTTTACTTGTTGGAATTCCATGCATCTTGCTATGAAATCTGCCACTTATTTATTCAGATTCAGCTAGTGATAATATTTTTTGATGGTTGTGAGGGTCTTTTAATACCATCAATAGAATATGTAAGGATTAGCATGTAATTCTATCATTATTATCATTTTTATTTCTTCGCTATTACGCACATAAAGTCTGGCTTTAAACCTGACTAAGCCATCGTCACTGAGATGAGATCCTTCATCCTCACCTCTTTGCTGCAACATTTATTTCAGTTGTTGGTACTTTTCATCTAGGTGTCCATATCTTTGGATTCTTTCTTCCGTATATGTTTCATACCAACTTATCGCTGCCAAGTGATTTACTTGGATTCTTCTGCTCAAGGCATCAACAACCTTTTTTCCCTTTCCTTTTATGTGATTAATATCAAAGTTCAACTTGATGAGCATTGAAAAGCATATTGCTTTCCCAACATTCAACATTAGCTCTCCAAAAAAGCACTTCAATCCATTATGGTCTGACATGAGAGTGAAGTTCCTGCCAAGAAGGTAGTGCCTTCACATTATTAAAGCATGAACTAGAGTGGAAAATTCTAAATCATGTGTCACATAGTTTCCTCATGTTTATTCAACTTTCTAGATTCATAACCTACTACTTTCCATTCCTGTATTAAGACTCCACCGAGTCCCTCTCTATATGAATTTTTACACTCCACGAAATCCTTATCCGGATCTGCAATTCTCATGATTGGCACACTGGTGAGCAATTGTTTCAACTACTCAATGATCTCCACACATTATGCACTCCATTCAAATATTTTCCCTTTCCTCTACAAGGCTGCAATGGGATGACCATTTTTAGAGAAATTTTGAATATATCTCCTGTAATATCCTATCAATATTTAGATTTGGCCACTTCCTTATGGACTTAATATTTTCAAGGTCAACTAATACACCTTCCTTAGAGATGATATGCCCTATATAGTGTATCTATTATTGGAAGAAGTCACACTTGATGAGCTTTGAATAAAGCTTATGTTATCACAACAATTGTAACATTGCAGCCAAATTCTTTTCATGTTCTTCTTGTATTTTTGAATAGATTAAAATGTCTTCAACAAATATTATGACAAAATTATCCAAGTATGGATGCAATACTCCTTTCATTAGGTACATGAACATGGCCAGGGTGTTGATGAGTCGAAAGGGTACAACTACAAACTCATAGTTTCCATATATTGTTCTGAAGGTAGTTTTATGGATATCTTCCTCCTTAATTCTCACTTGATTGTAGCATGACCTAATGTCAATTTTGGAGAAAATTGTTTCTCCTCTTAATTAGTCAAAGGGATCACCAATCCTTAGTAAGGGGTACCTATTTTTAATGGTTACTTTACTCAGCTATATGTAATCAATGCAAAGTCGAGGGGTTCTGTCTTTGTTTTTTATAAATAATATTGGAGTAACCCAAGGGGACACACTTGGCCTTCTGTATCCATTATTGAGAATCTCCTTCAGGTGTAATTTGAGTTTAACCAATTGTGGTGTGCTCAATCTATCTAGAGCCTTAGATGTTGGTGCTAAACCTGACCCCAATTCAATAGAGAAATATATATCTTTGTGAGGAGGAAATCCAGGAACTTCCACTAGAAAAACATATGCATATTGTTTCACAACAGGGTAATTTGGAAGTAATTCTGCCTCCTTTTCATTTGATCTTCTACGAGCTTCTTCCCTCTGGAAACATTGCGCTACAAACAACATGCATCTTTTCCTTCTGTTGCATTTGGCTTGCATAGCAGTGATTAGCCTCACTGATATGGGTTTCCTCTTTCCTTGCACCACCCTTTTTATTCCTTGATCATCCAAGCAATCTATTTATTTCTCATAGCAATCCACCTTGGTCTTTTGTAGGTACACCCAATCCATGCCCAATAATAAGTCATACCTACCCAATGGTAATACATTCAAGTGGGATATTATGGCCATGACATTAAGATCCATTGCACATTAGCTTACCCAATGGATTATTCTTCTCCTTGTTCCTATTTTGAATTGAACCAGCCAAGGTTCTTGGTGAAATTCCTTTCCCAATCAACACTAATCCATAACTTCTGGACTAATCTTACCTTCAATCTCAATGAAGGATTCCTCGTGATCTGCTAGGCGATTTCCCACTACTGCATAAACTTTAGGAATACTCTGAGCTACTTCACCCAATGTGCTTTCCTCTTGAGTGTTTTATATATTTGGTCCAACCTTCTGCTGATGTGGGAAATCTCTTATTTTGTGGTCCCCAGCATAGGTCCACCACTTGAGTGATTCTTAACCTTAAAAAATCGGTTGTGTTGTTGAATGTTGTACATTTATCTTGTTAGCAACAATGGAATTTTGTTGAAACTGGCATGCCTGAGATGGGTGCTTTACTTCCCTCCTATATGGGTTATTCTTGGCCCAAATCCTATTACATTCAATGTTTCCCTTGGATTTTTCTTGAAGACCTTTTTTGTCTCTATGACTCACCCTCCTCTAACTTAAGTGACATTGGCATAAGGATTCCTAGTCCTCACTCAATCATTGTGGGATATAGGAGGAGATCATATTGGAGAATGGGGATAATACTAAAAACATTATTATTTCAAAATTCAAGGATAAGTTGTGGGATGTTAAGGAGTTAGAGGGGAAAAGGAATTTAAGATTTTATAAGGAGTTGATCAGCCCCACACTTGATGACTAGAATTATCTTTTTGTCTTGTTGAGTGCCAAGAAGAAAATTAACATTGCTACGATAAGAACTAATTTTGATGAGATTTGGAGTAACACTGTGCATTGGTCTATTCCAAAAACACATTAGGGTGAAATAATCCTTTTCCTTTGTGATACTAAGAGAGTTTAAGATGAAAACACTTTCTCCAGGATTGTCTGACCCTTACTCACATCATTATCCTTTTCCAAACATCTTCCACATTAGTAACCAAATTGAATTATTAATTCAACAAAACTACAATGACCTTAGAAGGTTTCTCTCCCTTCTTTTTGATCATAGAAATCAACTGTTAAAGATCGCTAATTAATCACTTTCTTTCTTAAGTTCTTATAAACGATATTGGTCTTTGTGGACGTTAACCACCATCATCATTGTCATATTCATATATGTGTATGTGTGTGTGTGTAAATAAAAATGTAACTCTTGATTTATACTATAGTATAATATTCTAATATTATGTTATAAATCATATTCCAACAATAAACATGTCATCTTATGTAATTAAAAATACTCACTATCTAGATATAATTAACTACAATGTAATATATATATATATATTATATAATATATATTAATATTAATTCTACTATTATAAGTTTTCAATATCTATAATATCTATTTATGATAAATTATATTCAAAATAAACACCTATTTGTGAAATTTTAAAATATTGCCTACCTAAATATATAAATATTATAATATTTATTTATTATTTTATTAAATATAATAATTTTTCCATAATATAATGCTTCTTCACTTGCATTTATATAATCATGTTCCATTAATGCCATAAAATGTAATATAATTACGTTATGTTATAAATTGTATAACTCTAAAAAAAACAACTATGTATATAATTAATGTATATCCCAATCTTTACGTCAAATTTAGAATAGTTTGTTTTTCTCTTATATAAACTTCATATAAAAACTTATTATTTAATATGGAAATTGAAATATTTTATTTATAATTAACAATAAGATATTTTGTTGAATTGAGGCTTCTATGATCTATATCAAGTTTATGAGAAAACATTTTTTGGCATAAATCACATGATAATACATTTGTCGACACGTTTCGAACCAACAAGTGTGGTTCATCGTTAGGACAAGTTGAAGAATCAGATGATGGTTACAAATTAAATAAGGAGAGCAGATCTTCCAACAGCTAGAAAAACGACTATATTAGATCAGATTGAAAAAAAAATGGTTTAAATTGACCAAGAAACAACTAGATTTGACTATTCAAATTGTTTAATTATAATAGTATTATTATGCTAAAACAAATATTATTTTAATACCGAGATATGAGTTAACAATACTACTAGGGAATATTTATAATAAAATTGATATAAATGTTAACATATAAAAATAGAACTAGGGAAAATAACTAATAGTAATCGAAAGGATTGATATTAACTAAAACTATTAATAATTCATATTATATATTATTATAATAAGTTATAGTATTTATTATTAATGGCATGTGTAACTAATTAATATAAATTTAATAGTAAGGTTATTTTATGGGTATAAATATTAATAGATCTACGGATATTAGTAATTGTAAGTATTTAATATTAACAAAAATAATTAACTATTGTTATATTATATATACTAGATTAGTCAAGAAACGGGAATATCTATACTAATATTTAACATATATTATAAGTAATATTAGTTATTATTATATTCTTGTTGTAGTATTACTCTAATTATTAATGGTTAGGGTAACTAACAGTTTTAGGGAAATTGGTAATAGTAAGGATTTATTGTAATCTTATTATTAATATAATAGTGTTATAATAATAATATTATTATTAAAGGTAACCAAATTTATTGGTAAAGTTGTCTAATTTAGCTATTTAAATATCCTTATATTAGATAATTTAGTCTATTTATATAGTTAGGGAAAGGAGTATCTCTTAAAAATAAGAAATCAAGGGAGATTTGTAAAGAGGATCAAAGGATTATGGCTAAAGAAAGCAGGGTAAAGGATAACAAGCTATTAATAGAGGGAGGGGAGGAAGGGGAAGAAATGACTAGGAAAAGAGGGTCGGTATCCAGCAACTACTGATCTTCCAACCGTCATCTCTATTGAACTTGCTTGGCCTTCTTCCAATCTCAATGGCTTCCCTAAATTTTCGATGATGGAACTGCGCAACTTTAACAATAACATTAGCCTCCTCATTACAAACATGATGTTTGGTCTTCTTCGCATGCTCTATTAGTGCGGAAGACTTGGTTCTCTTGTGTTTTAGGTCAACAACATGCTCATTAACCCTTTGATTAATAGAGCGTCCAGTCTCACCAATATAGGGGGTCCCACAGGAACAAGAAATAATATAGACACCCTTCATGTCCTTAGGTTCAATAGGATCCTTCACTGATCGGAGAGATTTACAAATGGTGTTAAGGGGTCTAAAGGTCGAGGGAACATTATGCTTCTTGAGAATCCTAGCAATCTTATCTGTGGTCCCTTGAACAAAAGGTAGATGGACCCCTGGGATTCGTTCTTTAGGTTCTTTTTTAACTATCAAATTTCTGGAAGCTTTAAGGAAAGCCTTCTAACCAATGTGTTTACTATAACCGTTCTCAACAAAGACATTAAGGAGATGGGATTTCTCTTTCTCGAAGCTCTTTTCATCAAACATCCTTAAGGCACGAGTAGCGAGGGTGTTGAGAACGCCCAACTTTTGAGCTGGGAAATGATGGGAACTGGCATGAAGATGTTGCTCCGTATGTGTTTTCTTCCAAAACACTTGGTGGGAGAGGGAACCGTCAATATTCCTTGAAATAAGAATATCAAGGAAAGGGAGGCAACCATCAACTTCCTGTTCCATGGTGAACTTAATGGCGGAGGATTGACTGTTGACATGTTTGAAGAAGCGATCTAACTCCTCTTGGCCATGAGACCAGATGACAGTAGTGTCATCTACAAATCTTTTCCAAAGTTTAGGTAGGATACGTGCCGAGGCCAGAGCTTTGGATTCAAAATCTTCCATAAAAAGATTAGCAACAATAGGGGAAAGGGGTGAGCCCATGGCAACACCACAGGTCTGTTCAAAGAACTTGCCCTCAAAACTGAAAAAAGTGGAAGTGAGACAGATCTCAACTAACTAAGCAGTATCGAGATCCGTTAAGCAGTTGATCACCTCCATGGCCTCCTTTATAAGGGTGCAAGTGTAAAGGGAGACTACATCAAAACTAACAAGAATGTCCCCATTGTCAAGCTTTATGTCCTTGAGCTCCTCAACAAAGGATGCAAAGTCTTTGACGAAAGACTCTGCATGGCCAACTAAGGGTTTAAGCTTAAAGGCAAGGAATTTAGCCAAAAGGTAGGTAGGACCACCAATGGTGTTGACAATGGGCCTTAGGGGAGCCCCCTCCTTGTGAATCTTTGGAAGCCCATAGATCCTTGGAGTAATGGGACTACTCTCAATGAGTTTATGGCAAAGGGAACTCATTGAGCTACTGGACTTGATGGCAAGAGCTACAGTCCTAGAAATCTTCTTAAGCGGGTTCTTGGTAAGCTTTTTATAGCTCCCACTATTATAAAGATAATCTAGCATCTTCTTGTGGTAATCCTCTTTGCTAAGAATGACAGCAGCCCCTCCTTTATCGGCTTTCAGAACAACAATGTCTTTGTTCTGGTTTAAGGATCTGAGGGCACCAAATTCTTCTTTGCAGAGGTTGCTCCGAGGGGGCTTTACTTTTCTAAGGACCACGGTGCACAAAGCTATCAATTTGTCTAGTTTTTCCTTTCTTCCTTCTGTTTTTTAAGCTTTTGGGTAAAGGTTTAAATTTTGCCCTGCCCCCTAAGAAGATACCGGTAGATGACATTATTTGTGATGTGGAAGTCGGGATTAGAGGTTGACTTGATAATATTAAGGACAATATTAGATAGGATTGCATCGTGGTCCTTAGAAAAGCAAAGCCCCCTCGGAGCAACCTCAGCAAAGAAGAATTTGGTGCCCTCATATCCTTAAACCAAAACAAAGACATCGTTGTTCTGAAAGCCGACAAAGGAGGGGCTGTTGTCATTCTTAACAAAGAGGATTACCGCAAGAATATGCTAGATCATCTTTATAATAGTGGGAGCTATAAAAAGCTTACCAAGAACCCGCTTAAGAAGATTTCTAGGACTGTAGCTCTTACCATCAAGTCTAGTAGCTCAGTGAGTTCCCTTTGCCATAAACTCATTTAGAGCAATCCCATTACTCCAAGGATCTATGGGCTTCCAAAGATTCACAAGGAGGGTCCTCCCTTAAGGCCCATTGTCAACACCATTGGTGGTCCTACCTACCTTTTGGCTAAATTCCTTGCCTTTAAGCTTAAACCCTTAGTTGGTCGTACAGTCTTTCGTTAAAGACTCTGCATCCTTTGTTGAGGAGCTCAAGGACATAAAGCTTGACACTGGGGACATTCTTGTTAGTTTTGATGTAGTCTCCCTTTACACTTGCATCCCTATAAAGGAGGCCATGGAGGTGATCAACCGCCTAACGGATCCTGATACTACTCGGTTAGTTGAAATCTGTCTCACTTCCACTTTTTTCAGTTTTGAGGGTGAGTTCTTTGAACGGACCTGTGGTGTTTCCATGGGCTCACCCCTTTCACCTGTTATTGCTATTCTTTTTATGGAAGATTTTGAATCCAAAGCTCTGGCCTCGGCACGTATCCTACCTAAACTTTGGAAAAGATTTGTAGATGACACTAATGTCATCTGGTCTCATGGCCAAGAGGAGTTAGATCTCTTCTTCAAACATCTCAACAATCAATCCTCCGCCATTAAGTTCACCATGGAACAGGAAGTTGATGGTTTCCTCCCTTTCCTTGATATTTTTATTTCAAGGAATATTAATGGTTCCATCTCCCACCAAGTGTTTTGGAAGAAAACACATATGGAGCAATATCTTCATGCCAGTTCCCATCATTTCCCGGCTCAAAAGTTGGGTGTTCTCAACACCCTCACTACTTGTGCCCTGAGGATCTCTGATGAAAAGAGCTTCGAGAAAGAGAAACCCCATCTCCTTAATGTCTTTGTTGAGAACGATTATAGTAGACACCTTGGTCAGAAGGCTTTCCTTAAAGCTTCCAGAAATTCGATAGTTAAAAAAGAACCTAAGGAACGAATCCCAGGGTTCCATCTACCTTTTGTTCAAGGGACCACTGATAAGATTGCTAGGATTCTCAAGAAGCATAATGTTCCCTCGACCTTTAGACCCCTTAACACCATTCGTAAATCCCTCCGATTAGTGAAGGATCCTATCGACCCTAGGGACATGAAGGGTGTCTATATTATTCCTTGTTCCTGTGGGACCCCCTATATTGGTAAGACTGGACGCTTTATTAATCAAAGGGTTAATGAGCATGCAACTGACATAAAACACAAGAGAACCAAGTCTTCTGCACTAGCAGAGCATGTGGAGAAGACCAAACATCATGTTTGTATTGAGGAGGCCAATGTTATTGTTAAAGTTGCGCAGTCCCATCACCGAAAATTTAGGGAAGCCATTGAGATTGAAAGAAGGCCAAGCAATCTCAATAGAGATTACGGTTGGAAGATCAGCAGTTGCTGGATATTGGCCCTCTTTTCCTAGTCATTTCTTCCCCTTCCTCCCCTCCCTCTATTAATAGCTTGTTATCCTTTAACCTGCTTTCTTTAGCCATAATCCTTTGATCCTCTTTATGAATCTCCCTTGATTTCTTATTTTTAAGAGATTGTCCTTTTCCTAACTATATAAATAGATTAAATTATCTAGTATAAGGATATTTAAATAACTAAATTAGACAACTTTACCAATAAATTTGGTTACCTTTAATAATAGTACTATTATTATAACACTATTACATTAATAATAAGATTACAATAAATCCTTACTATTGCTAATTTCCTAAAAGTGTTAGTTACCCTGATCATTAATAATTAGAATAATACTACAACAAGAATATAATAATAACTAATATTACTTTAGTTAATATTACTTATAATATATGTTAAATATTAGTATAAATATTCTCGTTTCTTGACTAATCTAGTATATATAATATAACAATAGTTAATATTATTTTTGTTAATATTAAATACTTACAATTACTAATATCCCTAGATCTATTAATACTTATACCCATAAAATAACCTTACTATTAAATTTATATTAATTAGTTACACATGCCATTAATAATAAATACTATAACATTATTATAATAATAATATAATATGAATTATTATTAGTTTAGTTAATATCAAATCCTTTTGATTACTATCAGTTATTTTCCATAGTTCTATTTTTATATGTTAACATTTCTATCAATTTTATTATAAATATTCCCTAGTAGAATTGTTAACTCATATATGGGTATTAACATAATATTTGTTTTAGCATAATAATATTACTATAATTAAACAATTTGAATAGTCAAATCTAGCCGTTTCTTGGTCAATTTTAGTTGTTTCTTTTCCAGTATGATCTAATATAGCTGTTTTTCTAGCCGTTGGAAGATCTACACTCCCTATTTAATTTGCAACCATGATCTGATTCTTCAACTTGTCCTGACACATGACCACACTCATTGGTTCGAAATGCGTTGACAAATGTATTATCATGTGGAATTATTACGCCTAAAACTTTTCTCATAACTCGCCGATATTTTATTTATTAATTAATATATTTATTTTAACTATTATACAGTCAAATACATAATTTAATTTTAACTTATAATATAATAAGTCTAATTTATTATTATATTATAAAATATATTCAAAAATAAACATCTATATATATAATTTAATTACTGTTGATATAATTAAACACAATAATTATTATTATATATATAATTTATTTTATATTTTTATATATTTTAATATAACTCTCATTTTATCTTGTTATAATATTAAAATATGACTCTCATTTGGGGTCTTGTGTAGACTCGAAGGTTGTCGGCAATCATAATGGCTACTATGGAACATCTTCGATATGAATTCAAAATTTAATAATATCATTTGTAATATAATACATTATTTCAATATTATATTAGGTTATAAATCATATTCTAAAACAAACACCTCTAATTCCTACAACTCCAACACTACCTCTATTTATACTTTCACCTCCACTACTTCTCTTCATTGTCTCATCTCATTCGTGCTTCATTTCTTTCTTTCTAGAATTTTTCTTGTTTTTGTGGCCAATATGAATGGTCGCTTCCAATCTCGTATTAGTGTTGGGAATTTGCATTTTCACCCTCCTCCTTTCTCCTATAATAACCATAAATGATTATAGTGCCTTTGGATATCTAGAGGCAATGACTGCTGTCACAACCATGGATGATGATCGTGCCTCTAAAAACCTGCAATAAGCAACAATTACATTGGGTAAATATAGCAAATCCAATTTGAAATGTTTTAGACAAAATTTTAAAAAATGTTTGAAAAAAATTTAGTTACACTAAAAAAAATTTAATCTAATAGTTTGCAATGGATCGTAGAATTGACGGTGGGTGTGTGATTTTAAG
>APFE031128299.1:5896-70473 GCA_000404065.3 Pinus taeda | reverse complement strand
TTTAGGGAATTTGGATTTTTATTAACCCCCAAATTCTCAACCCCATCAATTACCACAAAATTGTACTTAAATATTTCCATCACTAGATAATGAATGGTTCATCAACCCCAATGTTAACAAAGAAAAATATATTTATCAACAACCATTTGAAGGTTAATAGTTTTTTAGAAGAAAAATTACCCAAGTTGAAAGTAGTTACTACAAAACATTTTACGCCATCCCTAGCTCTTAAGGAGTTGACCTGCTACCCCATCTATTAAGTAATCTTTTGTTCATTAACAATAACCATAGTTGAATTTTAAACAAAAATATTCAACTGGAGGATAGGAGGTCTCATCACGAGCCAACCTACCATGATCATAGGTCCTAATAGAGTGACATTATCATTGCTGGTCACCAAGCTAGGGTAATGGCCTTCAGTCATGAAACTGAAGGAAAATAGGTCTCATCACGAGCTAACTTGTTCACTTTTATCAGCTCCTGTGAATGACATTGTTATTAACTGGTTACCAAACCAGAACAATCATCTTCAATAGACATATAAGTAAATTGAAATACTCTTGTAACTATGTATTTATTTCTAATAGATGGGACACTGGCATCTTAATGGGTTCAAAGGCATACCTATCGAGGCCATAGATGCCTGCTAGAAGCAGTGGCCATGCCTATGGTATAGAAGTTAATTCAATACTATGATATACTTGGTTACCTTGTTTTCTCAAAAGTAATTTCTGATAAAGCCTACTGTTGCATATATAAGGTTTGCTAGAACTCATGGTTCATGGGGTAATATTTAATTAGTTCTTAGATGATAATGGATATGGTTTATATCTATTAATGTGTTCTAAACATTTCAGGGACTAAACTTTTGGGATTTTTGATATTTGACATTTTGTATCATCTAATCCATCATTCCTTTATTGTACATATTTCATATCTTTAACCAATGATAGTTGTTTTCCCCAATCAATCACCATTTATTTCTAGCTTAAAGCCACTACTAGTATTTTGGGGTCTAATAAAGAGGCATAATTCTGATTTTGAATCTCGTGTAATTGGTTGACCTCGAGAAGAAAACATTGAGATAACTAATTCTCACAGTTTTTTTGCTAATAACAACCAAATCTTATGGGTATAGGGAACACATGTTTTACCTTTTGATCCATTATTATCCCATGGCATTCACAACATGATTATGTCACTTTTATATATAATGAGGTAATTGAGGTAATAAATTATTGATTTAGGCTACTCATGAGATGTGTTATAGAAATATTGATGACAGTGAAACTAATTAATTTGGGGAAAGAAAACCCTCCTATGCTTTGTAATTACTTTCTTTCATCTTGCATGGCTTCCACCTTTTGCATCACATTCAGCATCAACTCAGACTACATGAGCTTCAATAAATGTCAGTCCATACATGCCATTCCACATTTTTATGGAGGTAAAACTTGAGGTAAAATAACATAAGTTTTTGATTTATTAAAAGTTTAGGAGAATATCATGCAAAACCACTGAGCATTATTCACTCATATTTTTCAACCATTAATTCCACTTCTTTACCACTTCCCATTTTTCAGACACATAGAAGATTTCAGTTTGGGGGGGTGTTACTTTCATTCATTTATTTATCATGATCATACCATTACTATTATTTATCATCCATTGATCTCCTTATTCATTCTCAAAACCTCCCTTATTCGATGTTGTTTATACCAAACATAGATTTCAACAATGATTGTAGCAGTGACCTCAATTTGTTTTCTAGTATAGCATGAGGGAATGCTAATTCTCTAGTTTGGGGGAGGAGTTGCTATGCATGATGGATGTTTTCTTATTTCTCCCTCATTTAAGGCATACAATTTCATTTTTATACAGTGTAGAAATTGATTTGTGTATATCCTTAAAACTATGAACTGAATTCTTGTGATTTTTGGACAACAAAGAGCTATCATTAAAATACACAAACCCAAAAAATTTCAGCTAAATCAGTTTATAAAATTCCAAAAATCATGTGCTATCACCTACAACCATTTTTCTTATATCTCAAGATCTATGCATCAGAAATATCTGATTTTTGGATTAGAGAAGCATTAATATAGTAGAAATATGCTTGGAAAATTTCAGCAAACTCTGGTTTGTAGTTTTTGAGAAAATGGTTAGTGAAGTTTGTTGTTACTTGTATCATATTTTGTTGCAACTTCATTAACATATGGTTGAAAGTCAATGTGTCAATTGTTACACCTTCACCAACATCACTAGAATTGCATATCTATTATTTTAAAGAAGTATTTGAGGAAGAATCCATTTGTTCCATCAATATCATAAGTTGGGATGAGCATTTTGATTATTTTATTACAACATGGTTAATACAGAGGCATTGGGCTGCATGAGGACATGCAACATGTTCAGTTTGGGGGAAATGTTGGGCCACTAATTTGTCATTATTAATATCACTTTTTAACATCTATTTCATCCATTTCTACCATTCTTTATCATGTTATTTATTGTAATCTATCATATAATTCCATTTTATAGTTATTTATGCACTTGTGAGTAAATAATACTTGTTCTCCTTTATTTTTAATAAATTGATTATTATTATGCATCATTTTTCCAATGATGGTTTATTAATGAATTTGTTATAACATCACTCACTATTTTAGCCTTCAATACCTCTTCGAGATTGCAAATTTGATCTCCAACGCATAATCAAATATTCCAACTCAGAAATTGGTCAAGATAAAAAACGACAGTTTTGTGTTGGACATTTCGGGAAAAGGAAGATGAAGCTTGAAAATCCCAGGCATGGGTTTTATGTAGAACGGAACAAATTAGTTTTTTGATGCACAGTTTTCCAAAATTCGATTTGGATTGAGAAAAATGCAAGGTTCTCTGAAGGTGATTTTCTCAGATTTTTTGTTGCGACCTTTTCCCAAATTCTTCTAATTGCAATACCAAATTCAACTTGTTCTTGTTAAATGTTGATGGAAAGATCTTTCAGATTTAATCTTGCTAATCAATTTGTTTTGAACAATCCAAATTTGTAATGGAAATCAGTTTGTAATCAACTTTGTTGTAACTTCCCTTTGCTCTATGTGTATTTAAATGAAAACAAAGATCAAAGAGAGAGGGGGGAGAGAATGATCAATTTTTGAATTGGAGGAAAAGATAAGAACTTCAATTTTATGTAATTATTTCTCTCATATGTTTAATGAAGGAAGTTATTCATTGAGTTCTACATATGTTATTTGTAATCTGATCTGAGTTGTTTCTCAAGGCGGAACTAAATCTTAGGCAGTTTGGCCCACTACCTTGGATGAGGTGTTTCCTTGAGCATCTAAAGCAGTTTAGTTGTGTGCTTGTTTCTTTGAATTTCAACCATTATTCTTTAAAATAAATTTCCTTTTATTCAAGTAATTTGTTGGCTACAACATTTTTCAGATTTTTTGTTTCCTGGAATTTCTAGATTTCATTTAATTTGTTGCTCTAGATTAGCATTTGAATTCTATTGAGTACAATAGCTTAAATTTCCAATTATGCAAGGTATGGTTTAATTTAGTATTGATTTAATTCATGTTATTATCATAATTCTTCTTTTGTCATTTACTTTCTGCTTTGTAATTTAGTATTGTTTTTCAAGTCTTACATTTTAATTCTTGTCAAATGAGTTTGATAGTGTAGAACATAATCATGTAGAACTAGTGTTAGTTGTTAGTATTTCATTGCGTATATTTTTCTGATTGCCTTGAAATAAAAAGATGCCCCTTAGGTTGATAATTAATTTCTAGGTGATTAGTTGTGTTTTTATTAAGAAATTAATTTTCCGTAACATAGATCTTTAGTCAACTTGCAGAGGGGAGTCTTTTTTGAACCATGAGGAATCTAAAAGATTCCCTAAGTGACAATTTTTTATAGCTTCATAACTAGGCCAATTTATACTCATTTTACTCATTTTTTTGCAAGGAACATCGTGGCGAAGTCAGATATTTCA
Source organism: Pinus taeda (assembly GCA_000404065.3). Taxonomy (NCBI): domain Eukaryota; kingdom Viridiplantae; phylum Streptophyta; class Pinopsida; order Pinales; family Pinaceae; genus Pinus; species Pinus taeda. The sequence continues at coordinate 66,476 of APFE031128299.1, read as the reverse complement.
TATGAGAAACATAATTCTAGTCAACTAGAGAGAAGGAATCTTTGGGGAATCTTTAAGATTCTCAAAGGTCCAGATTTTGACCAGAGTAGAAAGGGGTCACGTTCACTGTCATTTTTCATGAATTTTTGCTAGGAATTCAATGGTGGAGTCCCTTTCTTCAGCAGATGTGTGCATTTTCAAGCCATCCCTGGAAGTGGAGGTATAAGGTGTCTTTTTTACACGCATATATTTTGATTTTTGTTGAATATTAATGAAAGAGACCTCACCACATTGAGTAGATCCCAGATATGTAGCCCACACTGGGTGAACTTTGTTATCAATTTATTGTGTCTTTGCTTCTCATTGTTGTTTATTTTTGCTTTGTTTATGTATATGCATCTTATGGTTACATGCTCTTTAAAATGCAATTATGTATGCATCTTTGAAGTGAAAAGATCTGGATCATGGAAGCACATTAAAAGTGCTTGCAGTCAATTCTAGAAAAATTAAGGGAAACTCTTGTAGGTTCATAAGTGGGGTTAATTGGATTGGAGGCTACTCGTGCGGAAAATTCTGAGTTAGCCTCATAAGTGAAAATTAAGTATTTTAACTCTACCTTTTTTTTCTTTTACCTTCTCCATGATCCCTAAATCCCTGGTTTATTTATTGAATCTTAGATTTCTCATCAACAATCCCAAGCTACAGATTGTTCGACATATAGGTTCCTCACTTCAAATGAGAGTTCTGAGAATATTACTACAGACAATTTGCATGCTAGTGGTAGAAAACTCCCAAAGTCTTATGATAATAAGTGCAGTTTTGGCATAATTAAACCAAAGAAGATATGACACTGCAAGAACTAACTGGGGAAGAAAATAATTCTTCACCTTCATCTAGGACCGAGGATTATTAAAATTTATTTCATGAGAGGGATACTAGTGACATAGTACATGAAGAAGAAAATGACAACTATTTATCAGATGGAAAGGGAAAAGAATGTGAAATAAATGGAGTACTTGTTTATCCACCCATAACAAGAACATTAGCCTTTTCTAGTTCTTTATCTCTGCAAGAAACTAGTCAAATGTAATGAAGCATCCAAAGTTGACACTAATCAAGATAAATCACGTTCCAAGGGGTATAACAAATTCTCTAAAATAACAAAGGATTTGGACTCCAATGGTCATACCACAATGTCCTCCAACGAAAGAGGGCTTGATTTGAATGGTTTTGGGTGGAGTAGATGAGAATTGTTTTGCAACATGTTTGTGTCTTTGGCACATATGAGGAAGCCATAACTATGTTTTTGCATGTGATTCAGAGCCAATAACCATTGTATTATGGCTTTATACATTGTGTAGTCATGAGAAGGCCTTGTAGTCTTTTCCCTTAAGTTTTAAACCTGATTGAGTCCTTTTCTGGAAAACCAGTAGGAGAGGTACCGTTATGTAGATGTACTATGATGTAAATATTGAAATTATATGACCTTACATGTTGAAAATGCTTTGCCTTATATGGTTCTTTGTATTGCTAAATTAGGTCAAGCTTACTTTTAACATTGAAAAGTCCACATAAATTATAAGTTCACCTAAAATAGTCTCCTGGGATGTGAAGAATTTGGCTACAAGTCAGGTATATATGTTTCAACATTTCCATATGGCCATATTTGATGTCAAATTTGTTTCTGTAGATGTGGAGGGTTATGTCTTTCTCAAAAAAATCTACTGGGAGCTTTTAATTGCCCAGCCATAAATAAACCACTGAAATCTAGACCCACATCACCTACACTAGCCCTGGGTATGTCTGGTTCTTCTACAAGCCTAACAAAAGGAATTATTGTAGTGGTAAGCATGAATATTTAGGTTTCTACCAATGGTGTGCCATTCAGGAGCTGTAAGGTAGAGGTGGTCATAATACCACTGCGAATAACATGGGAGGACATTTAAAGATGATAGACCTAAAATTCTTTACAGAGCCTTTCTTTTACAAAATCCTCTTATTCCATCTATAGGATGATTTACACACCCATTATTGTTCTCTAGCATACATCCAGCCACTCTGATACAAGCAAAGTTCTCTTGTTCAGATTCTGATTCAGCTAATTGAGTTGATTGAGGACAATAGCTTAAACACATGAATGACTTCCCTTAATTTGCAACTCTTGTCTGATTGGTGCTGAAGTTATAATTATTACCATCAGATGTAGTTCCATAGTTAGAATTTAACAAGAGATGTAGATGATCGTCCATGACCTGGTTGTTGATGGCATCCATAGACACACTTTCAAAATGAAGGACATGTGAATATATCACTTGCATTTCAAACCTTGAAGTTGACTGCACACTTGAAATTGGAATCCAACTAATAACCATTTTATCTTTAGAAGTGCATCCATGATCAACTGAACTATCAAAATTTGTTGCACTCCTGGTGGCCCAACCCATTGACCAAATAACTACTTCCACTATATTGACTTCGTATGTTTCTAAAATTATAGCTTGGTCTTCTCCCTATAGCTTGATAAGTAGGAAAACTTGGAGCATCCGTGAGATTTGATCACTGAACAGGATAAATATGTGATTCAATATGCACATTATGTTTGTCAAACATATTTTCCAAATCAAAATTTTCTAGTATAGGGTGCAAGGTTCTCTTTGGGTTTACATTATAGCTTAAAAATTAAACCCTATATCGCTTAAAAGCTGAAAACTATCAAAATTGCAGTGTCTAAATTACTAGAATTTGCAAACACATGTTGCTGGAAACACTAACATAAAATATGCACCATTGTTTTATATAATTTGAAAACAGTAAACTCTAATGATATAGCTCAAAAAATAAACTTGCTATCCATCCCAAAAGTGTACATTGTATCTCCTTTAAACAATAATAAATGTGATTAGGGTTTATAGTCTCAAAACCTAAATTGTTTACACTCCTACATTGTTTAGAAGTGAGGGTTTAACAATTTAATGATGTTGCATATATCTTCCTTGAACTAACTGTTTCCATTATTTTATATAATTTTCTAATGCATTTTTTCTATATTGGTTGGCTTGTATTTGAATGTAACCACTTCAATGTTCTAGATGGGGTTATTCCATGAGATCCTCAGAGCTTGTTTGTTGTTCATATCCACTAGCTTCTTTTCCTTTAACATCGAAGGTGAGTTGTTAGTGTCTCTCCTTGCTTTCTTTGCTACTTTACACTTGTCACTCTTGAATTTCCTTGAAACTTATATTTTGGAATATTTAACAAATAGAGGGGCTTGACCTATTTTGGGATAATTTGTAAGCCCTAAACTAGCTAATCTTACCTCCATTCACTTCTGGTGGAAAATCACAAAACTAATTTTGATGTATCCATTGTCTTTTTGTAAAACTGAACCAATAACCTTTTTATTGACTTCTAATACTTGGATACCAAAACTCTTTCTTAATATCTATTCCCCACTTGAGTTCCCAGAATTTTTAAATGGCTTCCCAAAAAAATGACGGAGAATTGGGATGATGGACTACCATATTTCAGACATTGTTGAATTTTAAGCTAAATTAGAGAGAATTGGCAAGACAAAAAAAAAAGGGAAAGCACTGCCTAATATAATAGCTCGAATAATTTCTTGCAAAGCATTTACCACTTCACTGATAGAATCATCTTAATACAACAAATAGTGGCAAGAGTTGGAAATCAATGAAGAAAGAATATTGTAAAATTGCATATAGGGCTTTGCCAAATATAGTGAGTATACATTCAAATTTGATTGTAAACATAACAACCATGGGTTAAATGTTCATGTAATAAAATTTAATAAAGCTAAAATATGAAAATGGTAAAGGGACACTTATTCCAAGCTTAATGTTGGGAAAAGTGTCCTAGTGGGCATTACTTGTGTTAAATGGTTAAGGTAAACTGGCAAAGGAAATGGCTAAGGCTTTGGAAATGAGAAAAAGGTATTTTTAGCACATTATTTATGAAAATAATGGAAATTAGGAGAAAAGGTCAGTGAAAGTTCACAAGTTCCATGTGAGGAGGAAAATGAAGGAAAATAAGGGAAAACTGAAGAAATTAGAGGCCTCGTCAATAAAAAGATCTCAGAGCATCAGTTGGTCACTTTTGTCAGCTTATTGTCACTTAGTATTAGAATTTATCTCAAGTAGAGAAAGCACCAAGAGGAGACAAAAAGTAAGCAAGCAAGGAAAGGAAAGGAAAATCAAGGAAAGGAATGGAAAAGCAAAGAAGGACAAGGAAAGAAAAGGAAGGCAAGGATCAAGCGGCTTCAATGGGAATACTTACAGGTAAAAATTTGCATGTGTGATTTTCTAGCTAGTTTTGATAGGCATGGTATGTGCATGTTGGTATATGGTTCTTTTTTGTTGTTGGCATGGACTTTTCCAAGATTTGAAAGTGGATTTTGGCCTACCCTTGTCATTTTTGAATAGCCATGGTGTGATGGAATTGTTCTCAATTTGAAGTTTGGATTGTTGGATGGTCTTGGAATCTAGGGTGAGGTGGTCTCAGGAAAATTCCCAAATGCCTAGGAATACCTTGACTGGTAATGACATGATACACGGTAAATCCTGAGGGTGGAGATAGGAAAATTCCTCAATGATGGTGAGGAAATTGTGAGGTGTCCAAGATCAGTTTGGTTTTGTGATCTCAACATCGGTTTAGGTGTGGTCACAGTATGGAGAGGGTGGACGTGGTTTAACCTATGTATTCCCTTGGTTTTTTTTGGATTTTTTTATCCCATGAAGTACCATATTCATGTTTGGAATATGGCACGAGGGTGAATGGCTGAAAGAAAGATATGATTCGACAAATCTATGGTTGAGTGGAACATGAAAGTCCCGAACCCAATTGGTAATTGCCTATGGTTAATAAAAGTTGAGGTTCTCTTTCTTTTGGTAAGGAAATGTACTGGTTATTATGTGGCTTTAATGGTTATTCTCTTATCTCTATTTATTTGGTTAAATGTTGGTTATAAGCATGGTTTTATGACAGATCTCAGTCATTGCTCTATTCATGTTTTTACTTGTAACTGAATAAATAATACATGCAAGACCTAACTGATGTTATGATAGCTAATGTGAGAAGGTAGAGACCATTTTTGTTAAACTCCACACAACTTTTCAGTCCCTTATGTTCAGACTTGCATTCATGACCTGTAGGTTGCATATTTACCAAGTGTTTGACAAAATGTCAGTACTAGTTGGGGACGGTCAGGTCAAGTCTTGGTTCCATTTTTTGGTTGCAAGCATTTTCTTCATGTCTTTTATGAGTTCTGGGAGTTTCATGGTTTTCTGGGTAAAGGCTTAGCCGCAGCCCTGGAATGTAGCCTAAATTATCGCAGCCACTAGAACAACACTGGAAAACAATTGCCACAATCGCAATGATGCAGGCCTATGGGAGTGATTGGGAACCCATAGTTGCATGGAGGCCTTGGCAAGGGAGGGACTAGGGCTCTAGGTTATGGAAAAGGTGAGTTGTCTCAATGATTAGACACTTGGAGGGGTTGAGTTACTCATGAGGGTCCTATGGCACCTAAGGGAGGTCAGTAACGTCTAGTTTTGTCGACTCCATTTCCTTAAGGTCATCTAGGAGGTCGAGTCATATCATAGTAACCCCTCATCTCATGTTTACCCTGGGTAAGCCAGTGAAAGTGGGTAGATGTGAGAGGATGCGACATTATAGTGTGATATCAGAGCATTTTTCACTCTTTTTGGGTCATATCTGATACCATAGGGTGGTATCAAAGCATGGTTTCACTCGCTTTGGGGAAGTCTGATGTTGTCAAGGTTATGGTTTTCTTGCATGGGATCAGGGTATACAGTTGGTATGATAATGCATGATGTTGTTGTGGTGTTATGTTATTACACAAATATGTTTATGATTATACATGTACACGTTAATGTGGATTGGTCTTGCAGATGAGATAAGTCTCCCCTAAACATCACTAAGGTATGGATTTGATTTTGGTATCTATTTAGTTTATCTGACATGGTATCCTTACAGGAAGAAGAGAATTCAAAATGAAAAACCAAATTGTAGATAAAAAATCCCATGACTCTCCCTACAGATCAATTAGATAGTAAGGACAATAATATTACCCTGGTACAGAAGATACATTCAGGCGATTGAGGGTAGAGATCAGAAGTTGCAAAGAAAACAATGACAAGTTGGTTGAGGCTCATGAAATAATTGTAATGGATCAGGAGAAGTAGGTAGAGGTTAACACAACAATCCTTCAAAGCTTGTCAGAGTTACAGAGACATGGACAACTGAAGATCAGTCAAGAGAAGAAAGAGAAAAATAATGGAGCCTATGGTACCACGTCTTGGTCCTGATACAGGTTTGATAGACGGGACACAGTCAGCGGTGGCAGGTCACTGGATACACTTGACAAGAGGACTGGTATGTATGGGAATCATTCTAGTTCCTCATCCAAGAGACATCATTATAGTTATCACCATCATCATCCTTATAGGAGGAGGGAGTATTTCCCTGAGGAGTTGAAGAAGTTGAAGCCTCCTACATTTGATGGAGAGATGAAGAAGCCAAAAGATGTGGATGCATGGTTTCTTGGAATGAAGAAGTTCTTCAGATTGCATAGCTACTCTGAGAACATCAAAGCTAAGATAGTTAGTTTCAATCTTAAAGGGAATGCAGATATCTGGAGGGAGGATGTGAAGAATGTCAAAGGTATTCGGGAAGAAGACTTGATTTGGGATAAGTTTGAGAGGCTCTTCAAGAAGAAGTACTTAACGGAGAGGTACTATGATGATATATCTAAGGAGTTTTATGAGCAGATTATGAGTACACTAGAAAATTCTTGGAGCTATTGAGGTATATCCCATATCTCAAGGAGGAGAAGGTTAAGATTCAGAGATTTATTAGTGGATTTCCAACAACATATAGAGACCAGATTGAGTTTGATGAGCCTAGATCGTTAGAGGAAGCCATCCATAAACTGAAGCATTGTTATGAGTAGTCAAAGAAAAAAGTTGAGCTTAAACATGACTTGAAAGGAAATAAGAAAGTCAAAGGAAAATGGACACCAAAGTGGGGAATACCTCAAGATGTAGGTGACAAATAAAATGTTGCTCCTTAGAGGAACTTCAGTTCAGTTGACAAGGGACATGTGTTGCAGCCTGGAGAGAAACAAACTAGAGGTGATAGTTGAGCACTGGTACAATGTTGGATATGTGGAAAATATCATCATAAGAAAGATTATACATTGTACTAGGGAGTTAGGAGGTGCAGATAGTTGAGGATGTTGGTCATAGAATTCCTCATATTTATGAGAATGTTGATAATAGGAAGGTAGATCACTAGGTATCTATCATTGAGATAGACTGTAAGATTTGTGATCAATTTATTTCTATTTTGATTTATATTAGATCTAATTATAGTTATGTTAATCCTGACCTAGTGGATAAGTGTGGCTTGAGAAAAGAAGTGCATGCATAGTCTTGGTTGGTTCAGTTGACTAGATGTACAAAGAAGAGAGTTCATCATTGGGTAAGAGCTTGTGCATTTGAGTTGAATGGTATGCCTACAACAACACATTTGAATGTACTGCCATTGGGATCATATAGTGTGCTTTTGGGTATGGATTGGTTGTATCTTCACAGAACCAAAGTATATTTCTATGACAAGTATATTGAGTGCTTGGATGATAATGAAGAGAAGAGAATATTACAGGAGAAGAAGAAGTCTACATCAATGAGGAGAGTCACAGTTATGCAGATTAAGCACAGTTGCAGAAAAGGGTGTGTAACGTTTGCAGTTCATATTTCCAATGACAAGGGTAAGGATGTTGAGGATGCATAAATATTCAAGAGGTACCTTGTATTGTAATAATTTCATGGTGCATTTCCAGCAAAGATTCCATAGTTGCCTCTGCATAGGGAAGTAGACTTTTCTATTGCGTTGGTACTAGGGGCAGAACCAACATAAAAGGCACTTTATAGGATAAGAACACTAGAGTTAGTAGATTTAAAGTTACAATTAAAGGAGATGCTTGATAAGGTATACATTAGACCCAATGTATCACCTTGGGGTGCACCAGTATTGTTCATGAAGAAGAAGGATGGTACTCTTATATTATGCATTGATTACAGGAATCTGAACAATATGACAATCAAGAACAGGTATCCATTGTTGAGGATTGATGACTTGTTTGATTAGTTGAAGGTAGCGACAATGTTCTCAAATATTGATCTACGATCAAGAAATCATTAGGTACACATAAAAAGAAGAGGACATCTACAAGACTTCCTTTAGGACTAGGTATGGGAATTGTGAGTTTGTTGTGGTTTCATTCGATTTGACTAATGTTCCAACTACTTTGATGTGTTTGATGACTAATATGTTACGTCCTTATCTGGACAAGTTTGCTATTTTATTCATTGATGACATCTTGATATATTCTAAGAATGAGGAAGAGCATGCCGAGCATTTAGCAGCAATTTTGATATTTCTAAGAGAGCATTAGTTGTATTATAAGCTTAGCAAGTCCATTTTATTTCAGACAAAAGTACGCTACTTAGGACATGTTGTTTCCAAGAATGGGACAAAGGTAGATCCAGAGAAGATAAAGGCTTTCATGGAGTGGAAAACTGTGAGAAGTGTAGAGGAAGTCATATCATTCATGGGCTTAGCAGGTTACTGCAGGAGGTTCATTAAGAAATTATCACACATTACATATCCTATTACATCATTGCAGAGGAAAGGTAAGAATTTTGAATGGATAGAGGATTATGTAGCCAATTTTGAGTAGTTTAAGCAGTTGACAAATGCTCTAGTGTTAAAGATTGGAGATCTCAAAAAAGACTTTGTAGTGTGTTCAAATTCTTGTAAGAGAGGGCTTGGTGGAGTCCCTATGCAGGAGGGACAAGTGATATGCTATGAGTCCAAGAAACTGAATGAGCATGAGAAGAACTACGTGACTCTTGATCTTGAGTTGGAAACTATTATTCATGCCTTAAAGATGTGGAGACATTATCTTCTTGGAAGGAGGTTCGTGTTAATGAGCGATCAAGGTGGACTAAGATACCTATTTGACCAGCTGAATCTGAATGCCAGGAAAGCCAGATGGTTTTCCACTCTTAGTGAGTTTGAATTTGATATCAGGTACATTAAGGGAAAGGAGAACATGGTTGCGGATGTTCTTATCAGGAAAGTGTAGTTGAACCATGTTGCAACAGTGAGTTCAATTGGGACAAATTTACAGGATTAAATCTTTCTCATGATCATAGTGGATCTCACCCTACCTAAGTAGATCTTAACCTCCATCTCTTATCTTCTATTACCCTTCTCTAGTTTATAAATTCAATGGAGTCTCAAGGAAAAGGGGTTGGATTTTTGACCCTTGAAATAAATTTGGCTCTCATACTTCCATTGCAACGTGCTAAAGTGTCCAACCTATGATCATACTACTTTTTAAGACATGGCTTGGAGTTAAGACATTTGGAAAGAGCCTCACAACATCAAGGCATAGGTTGTAATCCAGTTCCATATTTCATTAATACAAATACATTTTTCTTTCCAACATTCACTGTTATAATGGTTTGTTCAAAATTCCTTGATCACTTGTATGGATTACGTCAAATCATTTATGTATCATGTGCCTTAATTATTTCTCTGTTGGTGTCTTTGCAAATCTTGGCTTTGAGCATTGAGGACGAGATTGAAAGCTACAACAAACAATAGTGAGGACAACCATTGATAAAAATGGAATGAGTTGTTCATCCCATTGCTTGCATCTATGATTTAATGGTAATGAACGTAGAGAAAGGTCTATGTGTGTTTGTTTTGTTCTACAATTGGTTTCCAATTCTAGGAAGATTCATCTTGTCCACAACATACGATTAGTTCATAACAACAGTGGAATCAAGGTGATTTGAACCTCAAACCTCCTTGCACATAGCACTTCATTTTCATGACCATCGCCAATTAAATAACCCCGAGAAACTTAATAATTATTAATTTTAAATATACATATAAATTAAGTTATTAATATATAATATATATATATATGATATATATAAATTTAACCACACATCTGATAAAAATTTTATAATCACTAATTAGAAAAAATATTAAAATAAATGTGAAACACCAACTGCGCATAAAGTTTAATAAAAAGATAATATAAAACTTAATGTTATGCTTTTTATCCATCATATATATTTAAGGTAATTTTTTTTTTCTTTGGCCACTTTCAGCACGATTTCTTAATTTATAAACTGATAAAACACGGTTTAAAGCTGAACAAATTTCCACCCATCTTTAATAAACACACCATCATTTAAAAAAATAGAAGAAAAAAATATAGAATAAGTAATTGGGAAATTGTTGTGCACTCACTTCATCTTGTGGGACAAATAATAGTGACATGACACCATAAGATAATTATGGTGACCCTTATAAATATAAAGGGTTTAAAGATTAACAAATTTCCACCTGACTTTAATAAACACATAACCATTTAAAAGAATATAGAATAAGTAATTGGGAAATTGTTGTGTACTCATTTCATTTTTTGGGATATATAATAGTGACATGACACCTAAGATAATTATGGGTTACCGTTTTCCACACTCTCCAAGAGCATGTACTTGCTTTAATTTATATTTTTAGGTTGAATGGTTACACTTGTAAACGTAAGATATCGTTTAAAGATGAAGATAACATCTCACAAATATGGTTTAAATATGAAGACAACATGTCATCGATATTTAATGACCACAACTATTAAGGAAAATTTAAATAAAAGACTCTAAAGCAATTAACTAGGAATGTAATTAAAATCTTAATAGTGATATGATATTTAGAGATAATTATGGGTTACATTAATTTATATTTTTAAGTTGAATAGTTATAGGTTTATAAACACAAGACATGGTTTAAATGTGAATAAAACATCTCACCAAAAAACAAAACATCTCACCAAAATTTAATGATAATAATTATATAAATAAATTTCGTTTAGAAATATTAAAGTAAATAATTAGGAATTCAACCACTATTTGAGACTTTAATTAATTAATACAATCTAACACAATATTGTTGTGCACTCATTTTATCATCTATGATATATAACTGTGACATATTACCATGAGATACATAAGACATTGTATAAACATGAACGCAACGTCTCAATAAGATTTAATGACCATAATTTCTTAGAAAAAATTAGGTTGAAAAGATTAAATTAAAGTGACAAAGAATGCAACCTCTAATTAGAATTTTAATAGATTGTTGCACACTCACTTCATCACCTAAGTTATACAATTGTGACATCACACCATGAGATAATTACGAGTTAATATTTTCAACACTTCCCCATAAAATGTGTTTCTTTTAATCTTTAATTTTTCATGGGTTTATCCTCATTCATTGCACTACAACAAATGTTTCCTCATAAACTATAAAGACTTATTTTTAGAAAATAACACCTCCCACAACTCGAAAAAGGTCTGAGGGGGCGGGAGGGAGCATTACAAAGAATTTAATGATTACCCTATGTAGGAAAGCCCTAAGACAAGTCGACTACTTGGAATGGGGGTTTCTAGGGCCCAAAACAATGAGTAATTGATGGAATCCCATGTAGGAAATCACTTCAATAGGTGGAATACCCATAATGTTGGTTTCATGGGCCTAGAAGCATGTGTAACTAATGGGGTCCCATGATGAAAAACCTTTCAATAGGTAGACTTCCTAGGATGGGTGTTTCTTAGGTCTAGAAAGGTGCATAGATGATGGGTGAAGAAATATGCCCCGCGCTCACTGGGATTTGAGTGTGAAGGCGAATTTTGGGGTCAAAATTTTCTTCTAGATTCTTGGTGGTTGGCCTTTTGTTGGCTCGTACTCCCTCTATTTTTGATATTTTTCATTGGATTGATTGTTGGTAGGGAGTGGAAAATTGTTCTTCATTTCTTTTTAATTCCACTGTGTCAGTACCCTTATTCTCCTGAAGGACAAACGGTTTCTTGACTGATTATGGGTGGAGTGAAAGTCATGGAACATAATGTGAATGACTTAGCAATGCTAGAGCTGACTATGAGCTTGTGCCCAATATTATTGAGTTGGTGATCCATGCGTTTTTGTGATTAATATTGTGATTGTGCTTGATATCATTAGACTACTTATCTAAGCACATGCGGCTAGGGTGAAACTCATTGATTGATTAAACAATTAGTTTTTTGTTAAATGTTTTATGAACCACCTTCATCCCTTGGAACTAGGTAATATTCCCTCTCTAATAATTGGGTAAACCCGTATGATTTAAAACTCAAAGCGTAATTGAGTCATTGCAGTGCTTACTACCAACAAGTAGTTGATGAACCACCTGGATAGTAGACTCCATCTCATGAGTATTTGAAGAAGCCATCAGTGTGAATTTCCTTTTTATAAGCATTCCCTTAGACTCTGGATCTGGCTTGGGGGTGGTCAACTATAAGAAATATTACAGTGTAGCTAGGCTATGGTTGGGTGGAGGGTGGAAGTCCCTTCTTCATTTTCCAGCTAATCTAACTCATTCGTATTGGTATAATTATTTATGCAAATTTGATTTATGGATGATGTCTATGCTTGTTATGTTATTGGTTGATATGTGATTTTGTATGATTTATGAAAGAGTTCCTAAATCATTATGTATTCATGGTTTACTAGATGTCTTACTTATTTATTGTGGTTATGAATGTTTGAATGGTGTGCTTGTTTCCATATTCATGAATTTCAAGATCACTTAAATGATTGTAACTGATTGTCTAAAGTTCACCCAATTAACCTGTTATTTTATAATTTCTCAGCTTCCTTAGGCATAGATGAAACTTTTGCTCAATATAAATTTTATTGGGTTTTTCTTTTCTTTTTACTAGCTAAGGATACTCCTCATACAAAAGGTTTCCATCAATGCCAAAGGGGTAGCATATTGGAATTATGGTATGTTTATTTGTTGGCATTCATTTCAACCTACTAATGGTGGACCTCATGACCCTGCTGGTTTGTGGTCACAATGAAGATCTACTAGAGATGAGTTACCACTGAATTGTATTGGTGTTTAACCAACTAGACCCTCATGATCCTAAACTGATGTAGAGGTGTTTGGAAAACTAGGGCCCTTTCCTGAAATGATGCAAAGTTGTTTGGCCAACTGAGCCATTATGATCATGATGTGATGCAGAGTTCTTTTGACAGGGTCTAAAGAAATTATAGGAGGTTTGGTAGGGTTTGGAGATACTTTTAAGTGAAGATATGGATAAAAGACCCAGGTAACACAAGTGAACAATAAACACAAGGTATTATAACATGGGTCATTAGTTTCCCGGGTGCGTTATAACACACTTCCTAAATGTACAGGTTGCATTATAGCATGTAGGATGAGAAAATGAAGAAACTACTAGGAAAACCAATGGATTCTCCATGGCAATTTAGTGAAGCTTAGTTGTCATGGTTGATTGAGTCACAATTGAAAAATTGAAGGTGTCCGAGGTAATGGAATGCATTAATTGTGTGCCTTGATTCATTCCTTTATAAGAATGTTGGGTCTTCTATTTAAAGGTAGACTTGTATCATTATAATGGTTGGTTCCAGAGCATATTATACATGAGTGATGCATCTGATCCTACTAAATTGAGTAATGGCTAAAGATAAATAGTTAAAATGATAGAATTAAATTAGAATGTTATGCAAACTAGTAGGTGATGGACTATTATATACGTGTGCATTGGATGAGGGTTTAAATTTCTAGTTTTGGATAGAGGTCGAGCTAGTGTGATAGTGTGCATAGATTGATGGCAGAACAAATCTTATTAACTCTTTTTTTAAATATAATTAACCTTATGCTTGTAGGGTTATATTAGCAGAGATAGAGTTGCTATTATATTGTTTGAGATATCATATGGCTGAGTTTATATGTCTAGAAATCATAAATTCCATATGTTTGTGTGGCCTTGTATTTTGGTGTGATTTATATGTTTGAGTCATGAGTGGAAGAGTTGCTTTGTAGACATAGTGCTTGTATTTGTGAGAGGTGTTCAATTATATGATAAAATCTATAATGCAATGTTTTTTCATGAGTTTTTGTTAATTTCATGTTGTATATGGGATGATTAATGAGCAGACTGAGAGTTTGATATAGATTGTGTTGAGTTGACTATGTATTGCAGAGAGTAGAGAATTTGTGTTTTTATGGGGGTCTAGTCTAAAATATTTTGAATTGTGGCCCTAGATATTTTGAGGTGGTTTTGGCCTCTGAAAAGTGGTTGCTTGCCACAATAGGAGTAGTGGCTCCTTATTAGTGTTGGCTAAAAATAGTTGATAGGTAGTTGCGGCCTCCTAGCTTGTTGTGGCCAAGAAAATGTAGTAGGGGTTGTGTCTCCTAGCTAGTAGTGGCCAACTAAACAATATAAAAGAAATTCATTTGAAGATATAAGAAAATAAGAGAAGAAAAGTAGGAGTAACAAGGTGTTTTTGGTCCCTTTAAGGTTTCCACACAATATCTTTGTGCCCTTTATGTTTTCTTGAAATTTTGAAAGGATTAAATTACTGGCCTATAGGCTAGCCTTACCTCCCTTAGTTAGAGTTCAGGATGTTTTCCATGTTTCTTTTCTTAAAAATTATGTACAGGAAATTATTCATGTGATTGATTAGTTTGTGCTACAAGTGGAACCAGAGAGAGGGTTCCAACCATAGCCATTGTACATACTAGACCAGAGGAGTCTCATGCTTCGGAATCGAGCCATAGAGCAAGTCAAAGAATAGTGGAGGCACTTTGGACCAAAGGAAGCCATGTGGGAAATACTTGACTCCATGTGATCAACATATCCATTTTTGTTTTTTGGTTAAATAAAATGTATGTATATTTTGTAAATACTATATACATTTGTACATATAAAGCTCCATGAAACAATATGCATTTTATTTTGTTCTTATATTACATATGAGAAAAAGAACACCAAGGGTGATGTTCCATTAGGGAGAGGGGTTTTTGATAGCCCCAACCCAAGTTTCCTCATGTAAATGCAATGTAAATATTTTTACAAATATATCAAAATGGGGTTGAGTCAAAGGGACATGAATTCCAGAGCTGAGGAGGTTGCTTGCTTGGGATATGTAAGGTTTCCTTATGCAGGAAATCTGAGCTATTTTTAAAGACCATTAAAGGTTGGTTGGTGATGCCTTTAAGAAGATGGTTATCTGAATTAAATGGGATACAAGGGGGAGTACACAGGGCCATGTGCTTGAGAACCACAATAAGGAAAAGGGACGAGAAAGTTATGAAGACTAGACCTTTCAAGGAAGCAAGGATAGGGAAGCAAATGTGGAATAGAAAGAGACAACAACAGAGGAAAAAGAAGGGATTCGACCTCATGGGAGAGGATCCCCATATTCATGCATAGAGGAAATGAATTCATTATATCAAAATTCAACAAGGAGTAGTGCAGAAGAGAAAGAGTAGAAAAACAATGATTTCTGAAGAGAATGGAAAACAATGCTAATAAGTTTGTTGGCATGATTGGCATGATGATGGTCTCTCCTTGGTGAGGAAAAATTCCTCTCGAGTCCTTGTAAAGCTAGAGGGTGGAGATGGTCTTCTATGTATTCCATTGATGGTGTGGGTGGACGATTATGTCCTTGGATTTCTAGAGGGAGGACCTTTGAAGCTTTTCTTGATGTAATTCTACAGTGGGTTCTAGATTCCATAGAGTGGGTGGAACTACTACATTTAGGTTGGAGACGCGATTCTCTGGATTCCCTTATCATTCTTGGGGTGGAGGTGGTTGGCTTCTAGATTTCCCGTGTCCCCTTGGGTGGAGAGGAATCCTCTGGATTCTTATGTGTTCTTGGGTGGGTACTTGCTTCTCTAGATTCCCATGACATTATTGGGGTGGAGGCGGTTGGATTTTGGATTTTGTGTGTGTCATTCAATGGAGAGGAAGCCTTGGGATTACTTGTATGTTCTTGGGTAGAGAATTTCCCTTTTATATTCCCTTGACATCCTTGGGTGGAGTTAGTTAGTCTCTAGACTCATTGTTTGTCCTTAGGTGGAGGATAATTATATGGATTCTCAGTGTATTTGATTTCCTTTCACTGGGTAGTTAGAGGGTGGAGGCAACTATACTCTATATTCCATGGGCATTATTTGACTGCTAAGTGGATGGTGGGTGGAGGAAGGAGGTCATCTAGAGTCCCTGTTTTAGCTGAAAGTTGGTGTTTATCAATTTTTAAGTAAGCCCCTCGGTCTCCAGAATTTGGCTAACGAGTGACAACTTCAAGTGAGATTGGCTACACCTATCTAAGTTTGGGTGGAGATTCCTTCTCCCAGAATGAGCTTCCCTAGAAAATTATAAGATAAGTGTTATTATGTATTTGTTTAAATGTTAATGAATCTATATTTCACTTTTGTTTTGAAATGGTATTTCATTTCTGGGTTGAAATGGTAAGTATAAATGTAATGAAACTATGCTGCGTTTTTGGTTTGAAATGGTGTTCAAAGTAGGATTTTATTCTTACATTCAAATATTATGATAATGATTGGTATAGTGGGAAATGGCTCACATGCCTAAAATTAATGAATAGTTTTCCCATGATAATGTTCCTAAGCATATATCACAACAACTAGTACACATCTCATAATTATCATATTCAGTTGACATATGCTTGGCATAATTTCCAATTATGTATTTTTCCTTCCTCATCCCTTCAATAGCTTGTTGCTCCCATTTCTCAAGAATTTCGATTTGCACAAGAGATGAATTGATTTCAAAAACCACATTTTTGGAGTATTGGTTTTATTCTCTTTCTCTATTCATGATTTCAAGCACATATTGTTTTACTTCTTCTATATAAATCACCTAGATTCTCCTTAATCTCCTTTTTTCAACTTCATGGTTTATATATATATAATCTAATTCTACTAAATTCATTGGATTTTTCCCTTTGACATGCAAAAAACATGGCTAGATCTACAACTCTTGCTTCTCTGGTCAACATGTCAGCTAAGTAGTTTAGTCTTCGAGGCTCATGTTCTATATCAAAATCAAATTTGTCTAAACGAAGTGCCCATTTTCGTATCCTAGAATGGCTTTAGTTGAGTAACTTGTCATATTTTAGCATTCCTGGAAGGATTTTTAGATTAGTTCTGATTAAAAAATGCATAAGCTTTAGATATAGCCTAAAATGATAAACAATTTTCTTAACTGCAAGTAGCTCTTTGTGAGTTGAACGATAACTTAATTATAATCCATGAAATGCTTTTGAAGCATATGAGAATATTTTCTCCTTCCCATCAAGTTTCTCAATCAATGCCATGACCCATGTACTATTTGATGCATCCATCTCAATGACGTATTTTCATTCATATGTGGGTAAGGATAAAGGAGGCAAATTCCGAACCCTTTCTTTAATCCTCTTAATTGCTTTGATCATTTCGGGAGACCAAGGGGGGGGGGGGGGGGCTTCAACCTTTGTTATAATATTAATATATCTTTATATTTTCCCTTATAAAAAGGCCTCACATATCTCAGCCTCTCTAAGAATCTTTGTGGTTGGAGCCAAGCAATTGGGAAAATGGCTAAAGGATTTGAGGGTATGGTCCTATAACAATATCTAGCCTTTTGTAATTTTGAATCCTAATAATTCAATTTCATTTTTCCAATTTCCATTTATGTGTGAGAGTACAAGGCCATGCTTAATAACCATGTTACAAAATTGTTGCAAATGTTTTCAATTCTTTTGGAGATTTCTAGAACATATTAATATATCATCAATATAGACAATTATCCAAGGATATTCCCTGAAAATTTATTCCATTCTCTTTTGAACTACACTAGGAGAATTTTTTATACTAAAAGGCACTAACTTCCACTGATAGTGTCCATGAGAAAAGATTAAGGTTGTCTTATTTCTATCTTCTAGGATTATTCCTATCTAGTAAAAACCATATTTCAATTCAAATTTATTCAATATATTTTTCCCTTTTATTTTCTATAACATTGAACTTTTATTTGGAAATGGGTACTAAATGTCTTGTAGAAGTTTTCTTAGAGGTTTATAATCCATGACCAATCTTGGCATACCTATATTTTTCTGATAGTGTTTATTCACATAAAATCCTCTATAAGCCCAAGCACTCTTAGAGGGTTCTATCAAACCTTTTTTCAAGAGACAATTTATCTCTTCCTGGCAAATCTTGATTTTAGAAGGGCTCAGTAATGTTGTATAAGTTAATGGGGATTTATATTTATTAAGGGACTATATGTAAAAGAGTCATAATATTTATCTCAATTCCAAAAGGCATTTGGTGCTTCTGAAGTGCATTCTTTCACGATTTTCTCATAAATTACAACTAACATTTCTTTGTCATGAATTTCATCATAACTAATAGTACCCTATATCTTATTCAAATCATTAAAGGTGATTTAAGAATTGGTCCTATGGGACTTCTGTTCTTTTTCTATACTCTTACTTTTCCCTTCTAGAAATAATGTGGCCTATATTTTCATTGTACGAGAGTGGAATTCAAAAACGTTTCCTTCTTTATTTATTTTTACTAGATCAACTAGTTCTAGGAATTCCAACCCTAATATACAATTATCACTGATCCGGTTGACACAATGGAATTAAATATTAAAGTGATGATATCATACCTTTATTGGGAAATTTTGTGTCTGCCCTTGGATTTGTACATGTCCCCCATCTACATATTTTCCCATTACTGTAGGGTTTTCCCAAAAAAAAATTGGGATCACCTTTATTCTTAGTAGGTTAAGTTGCAATCCACAATCAATAAGGAAATATATCTCATATCACTTTACTTCTAGTAGAACAATACCTTAATATAGAATTTTTCTCCTCCAAAAGCTAATAGTGTTGGTTGTTGTATTTCTTTTGGGGAGTCTAGATATTCAAAATCAGAGCTTTCTAATCATGAGATTATTATATCTTTTCTTCATTTGAGAAATTCCTTCTATATGCTTTAGGAGTCTATAATAATTCTTCGTAGATTCATGTCAACTCATATTATGATGAATTATTATTTTCTACTCTTACTCCTTCAAGTACGATTTGAGTTTTATGATATTTTATTGTCTTCTTGAGTAATGGTTGTTCTTTGATCTATAGCTTTAAAAACATTTATCTATCTTTTTTGAAAATTTTCCTATATTGATGGCTGACCTATAATAAATATACAATTTAGCCGGATCATACTTATTGGATGAAGCCTTGCAAGGAGTTCCTTTCTCAAACTGCTTATTTTGTGAAGAAGAAATTTGTCTTCATAATTCATATTTTTCTCTTCTCAATTTTTCTCTTTCTACATATTTCCATGTAGGAGTATTTTTCAATTCTTGTTCAATTTCATCTTTTATTTGATTTGGATTTCTTCAATATTGGGTTCTAAACATGCAAAAATTCAAACATTGGTTGGGACTAGCAGTCATTTTTAGCCCCCCAATTTAATCCCTCGTGGTCAATAAATTATTCCCTTTCCCTCATAATGGGGGTGGGGGAAATAATATGCATATCATAATATTAATATGATTTGCATATTATCTCCTCCTAGCACCACATTCAAATGAGGTTGGGCGAGATAACATGTAAATCATAATATTAATATGATATGCATATTCTCTTCCCCCACCCTCATAATGGGGGTGGGGGTAATAATATGTAAATCATAATATTAATATGATATGTATATTATCTTACCCAACACCCTCCTTCATAATGGGGCAGGGGAGAAGTTCATATGCATATAATTTTAATATTATGATTTACATATTATATTCCCCCACCCCTACTTCATTATAATGAGGGTGGGCAAAGAAAATATGCATATCATATTAATATTGTGATTTACTTATTGTTTCCCTCCACCCCCACCCGGTGAGTGTGGGGGGATATAATATATCAATCATAATATTAATATGATATGATAATATTATCTCTCCCCACCTAATGAGGGTGGAGGAAAATTAAATGTAAATCATAATAATAATATGATATGCATTATCTTCACATCATATTAATAATATGATTTACATGTTATATGCCTCCGCCACCACTACGTGATTGGGGTGGTAGAGGATAATATGCATGTCATATTAATATTATATTTTAAATTTTATCTCCCTTCACCCCCACCCCTATTAATGAGGGAAAGGGTGGTGGTGGGGGGAAGATAATATGAATATCATATTAATATTATGATTTACATATTATCTCCATCCACCGCCACCTCCATTAATGAGTGTGAGGGTGAGGGCGGAGGTGGTGAGAAGATAATATGCATATCCTATTAACATTATGATTTACATATTATCTCCACCTACCCACACCCCCATTAATGAGGGTGCAGGTTAGGGGAAGATAGTATGTAAATCATAATATAAATATTTG
The DNA here is from genome assembly GCA_000404065.3 of Pinus taeda. Classification (NCBI taxonomy): domain Eukaryota; kingdom Viridiplantae; phylum Streptophyta; class Pinopsida; order Pinales; family Pinaceae; genus Pinus; species Pinus taeda. The sequence continues at coordinate 46,088 of APFE031128299.1, read as the reverse complement.
CAATTATCTTCCTCCAACACCACCCTTATTAATGAGGGTGAGGGTCGGGAGAAGATAATATGCATATCATATTAATATTATGATTTTCATACTATCTCCCTTCACCCCCACCCTGATTAAGGAGGGCCATGGTGGAGGTCGAGGAAGATAATCATATTAATATTATGATTCACATATTTTCTCCCCTCACCCCAACGCCACTCCTACCCTCATTAATGTGGGCGATAATGGAGCTGAGAGAACATAATATGCAAATCATAATATTAATATGATTTGTATATTAGATAATATGGGGGAAGAAAATATGCAACTCATAACATAATATTATGATTTTCATATTATCTCCCCTTAACCTCATCCTGATAAAATGATTTGCATATTATCTCCCCTCAACCTCATCCTATTAAAAAAATTTGCATATTATCTCCCTCTACCTCGACACTCATAATAAGGGTGGGGGTGCAGGAATATAATATGCAAATCATATATTAGCTTACATGCATATATAGAAATAAAAGTTATATATTTCTACAAACATATCTAGGAATAAATTTATATTAATTTATGGACATATTTAGGAACAACATTATTATATCACCATACGCAAATACAATTTTTCTTTTTCTTGAGGGTGGGTGGAGGTGGGGGGGAAGACAATATGCAAAACATATTGATCATATTAATAATATGATTTGCATATTATCTTTCCCCCACCCCCACCTTATAATTAACAAGTGTAGGGGTAGGGGGAGATAATATGCAAATCGTATTATTAGGGTGGGGTATGGGAGATAATATGCACATCATATTAATATTATGATTTACAAAATATCTCCCTTCACCGCACCCAAATCATTAGCGATGGCAAGGTTTGGGGAAGATAATATATAAATCATAATATTAATGTGATATGCATATTGTCTCCCATCACTCCCACCTTAATAATTAATGAGGGTGAAGGTGGGGTGTGGGGTGTAGGTGAGATAATATGCAAATCATAATATTAATATGGTATGCATATTATCTCCCCCTACTCACACCTTAATAGGTGGGGAGAGACAATATGCATATAAATGTCATATCAATATGTATCATACTAGGCATGTGGGTCCATGGTATTGTAACAAAAGTTATTTATAAGTTAAGAATTTCCATGATAAAATGTGGATGAATTTTTATCGTTAATAATGTTGTACATGTTTTTTAATATTTATATATGTTTTAGCCATATATAATTTTTTTATATAATATAATAATTAAATTTAATTTAAAGTTTCCTTTAATTATTTTTCATTAGGGCAACTTTGAGGTCAGAATGAACTTCAAAACAAACAATTAATAACAAAATTAAATTTAAAAGAACCAATGAGATTCAAGGTGATAATGTCTATCCCATATGAGAATATTTTGGAGGGAAGAAAAGAAACTAATTTTTTTAATTGTATTTTGAGCTTATCTCCTTGTAGGTTTACTCAAATGTCATGTGTAAACCTACAAGGAGATAAGCCAAAAATACAATAAAAAAGTAGTTTCATTTCTTTTTCGTTAAAAATTCATCTCTTATTTTATTATTTTCCTTAGGAGCCCTTTTTAAACCTCAAAATTCCCTTAATGTATGATTTTTAAATATGGACAATGTGAAATGCATCATGGAATAGGTGTTTTGATGTTTAACATGGATTGCTATTAATTCAATTTATATGACTACACTAGTATTATGATTTTATATTATCTCTTGAGCCCCATAAGAATGATGGTGGAGGTGAAAAGACATAATATAGAAATCATAATAATAATATGGATGTGCATATTAGATATAATATATTTAATATGCATATCATATTAATATTGTGATTTACATAATGTATCTTACTCTCATCCACTTTCATCCTCATTAATGAAAATAAAGTATAAACACATAATATGCAAAATTGTGCTATCCACATAATATCATTGTGTCTCACTCAACCATTCAATTTTTATTTCCACCCTGTCGGTGCCCATCCAACCATTGAATTTTTGTTTCTATGTTTACCATGTTAATTAACCACATTAATTTTTCTATATATTTTATCATAAAAACCTTTATAATCTCAAATACAGTTGACATGCTAGTTATCTCATTAATTAGTTATCCCATTATGATAAAAGACTTTATAATATCAAGCATAGTTCACAAGTGCCGGAACAATAATTACCTATTTGGTTTTGAAGTTCTATTTAAACTTTTCATGTAATGTAAGATTGTTATACTGTACCTTTATTGCAAGTGATTTTTTCCTTTTAATTAATTAAATATTGAATAATTTATATAATATAAGCATTTAACTTATAATAATTTTTCTTGAAAATCACACATTTCTAATGTGACCAAGTTTTCGCAATATAAATTTAATATTTTTTTATTTATTTTTATAATAAATTTAATAAATTATACATTAATTTTATTAATTAATAAATTTTTTAATTTTTTTTATTAAAAACTTAATTTTCAATTTTCTTTTTACTATGATACCATTTCCGAAAAAACATTTAGTCATTCAGAATTCGGATGTGTATATACTTTATGGAATACCTAAGGATATCTGAATTCTTGAACTTCTTTAAGTTCTCGTAAGAGATTCTGCCACGTTAATGTGGTCATTAATCCGGATTAAAATGCACTGTCATAAAGGTATTCGTGTAGATTGTATTAAGTGTGTGGTCATTAATTCTTTAGTTGAGATGAGTAATATGAAAGGTTCTATATATTGAGAAGTTGCATTTATCCGATGTAAATTAATTGGTTTCTTTGAGACTTATTTTTTATCAAATTTAATGGGAGGTAAAAATAAAAATAATATTAAAAAGTTTTATTTATGTGATATAAATTAGTTTTTTGTTTTTAGGAATTGAGATTAGATTTTGTTTTGTGGGATTCAACTGCGTTAAGAAAGTTATTCATCTATAACTATTTTCATAAGATGTAGTGGTAAGGATGATTAAATTTCTCATGATTTTTGAATAGTCCACTTAGCACTCACTGCATGTGGTGATGTTCACACGGATGAAGAAGTGAGATTGAAACTAGTAAAATGAATCACATAGATTATTGATTAGGAATTATTGAGAATTAATGAGAGGTGAAAATAGAAAAATATAAAAAATTTAAGTGTAATTTAATTAATAGATAATGTGTTTTTTTGGTTAATTTTTTGGTGAATTTTAATTGAAATTTAATAAGATTTTTAAAAAATAAATTTTTTAAATTGTTTAATTGTAAAATTCAAATATTATAAGTTTTTTAATATTATATTTTTATGCATTTCAAAATTTTCAAAACAACACATTATCATAATTTATTTAAAATTTTATTATAAATACAATTTCATAAATAAATTAGCCAAAAAAATTATGATTATTAATTCTGTAATGATGAAAGGCCAATGGAAGCCATATAAAAGAGATTATGGTTATTAATCTTTTTATTGGTTTTTCTCAAGTTCTAGTGTTTATTAATTCCTCATTGACAAGAGTGATAGGACCAAAAAAAAAAAACTAGCCAAAAACAAATTATGGTTATTAATTCTGTAATGATGAGAGGCTAGTGGAAGCATTACAAAAAGTGATGATGAGAGGCTAGTGGAAGCACTAAAAAAAAGAGATTATGGTTATCAATTTTTTTATTAGTTTTTTTAAAGTTTTTGTGTTTATTAAGTTTTAAAAATTATGGTAATTTTTGTTATATTTTAATAAATAAATTTAAGTTATAGTTGTCAAAACTTTAATATTTTAAATGTTTTTGGAGATTTTTGATGGTGCTGAATCTATTTACATTATAAAAATATAATTTAAACACTAAGATTCTTTTGAAATTTTTTTACCCAAATTTCAACCACTTTTTTTTTTATCCTACTAATCGACGTGGTAGACGACTCCGTTTATTAAATCCTCATTGACGATAATGAGATGACAAAGTGGTGACGATTGCGTGACTAAACTGACTTTTTATAAGTACGGCCAGAGAGTGCATAAAATTAAACTAGCTCTATAGGGTGAGAGTTGGGTGAGACGACATACCATTTCTGTGTGGCGTGCTCCATCTGAAATATTTTGCGAATCAGAGCTCGATTCTGATCCCGTTCTTCAGCGAGGAAGATGGCGCCTCTCAAAGCAACTCGAGAATCTAAAAGTGGAATACAAAGGTGGTTAACGTGTGTGAGAGAAGAAGCACCAATGAGGACGAAGAACCGTGAGGACGAAGAAAGGTCGGAAAGGTCGGGCAATGACATCTAAACATCAAATCTCGGAGAAACAAAGCCCGGCGGGCCAACCTAGTGATAGAGAGACTGAAACATGTATGAAGGAAGAAGCAACATGCGGCAATGATATTCCACAGGAATACTTTGTTGATCGCAGGATACCGTCAGCTGTCTCCATATTTAGATCTCCTAACTTCCTCAAACACTCGAAAAGCGAGCAAGCTTATGTCCCTCAAGCTGTTTCGCTGGGTCCCTATCATTCCAGTAGAGCCAATCTTTCTGGAATGGACGATCACAAAAAGAGAGCCCGGCATAGAATGATGATCAGGTTCAATATTGAGCAAGGTAATTGTCCACATGATAGAGAACCCTACAATAGAGAAATTGCTAAGATCAGCCAGGATGACAAGGCAGTGTGGAACAACTACGAAGATAAATTCGTCGATAAGCCATGCGATTTGGTTTTGGACGGTTGCTTCCTTCTAGAAATATTGAGGACTCTGGGTGGAAACCAGCCAATCACGGAAGGTAGTAACTACTACGAACCTATTTTTGAGAGGAAAAAAATTCAATTTACTGGATTCGATATACTGAACGACATTTTGAAGGTTGAAAATCAGATCCCCTTGATAGTTCTCCGAAAACTACTCCAATTGGAGTTCAACTCGGTCGATAAAGCCGACAAATTTCTTTTCGAGGTGCTGGTGCAAACTCCAGGGACCAAGTTCTACCCTTTCGATTATGAAGACGATATGGGAAAATGGTCGTGGCCGCAACCAGTTGAACAAGTTCATCATTTTCTGGGTTTGTTGTACAGACTCATTGTATCTCCGCCTTCCAATGATGGTGACGAGCATGCAATTCAAATCGACGGCAAACAAAAATCAGGGAAGGATGATAGATGCATCCCTACTGCAGTACAATTGAGTAATGTTGGTATCAAATTTCAGCGATGCAATGGAGGCATCAAGCAAATTTATTTTGATCCGCGCAAAGCCACAATTTATCTTCCTCCAAACAATGTCACGGATCACACAGAGGTACTCTTCCGTAACTTAATCGCCCTTGAGCTATGCCAGGCATCTGGGGATAATTACGTTACCTCTTACTTGAGTTTGATGGACAACCTGATCGATACAAAAGAGTGAAATCGTCAAAAACTACCTGGGGAGTGAGGCAGAGGTTGCCGAGCTCTTCAATGGTCTATGCAAAGGAGTCTCTCTGTCCCCGGAAGATGTCTTCGTAGAACTGCACCGTAATGTGATGAAGCACTACAAAAGTAAGTTCAAGGTCTTCTTTGCCGAGTTCATTAAGGACTATTTCTCATCCCCTTGGAAATTTCTAGCTTTGTTGGGGGCAATCCTTGCACTGGTGCTCACCTTCCTGCAGACCATCTACACCATACTCCCATATTATAAGTAGCATCTCCATTGTTTTATCTTTTCCCGCTGAATGTCTTCTATAAGGGTATAGTATAGGGACATTTCTGGTCATTTATATATATATATGATATGTAGACTTCATTATATGACTTTTGGGTGTAACCAAATTAGTTTGTATCGTGTTGTAGCCTTGTTGGGCATTATGTAGCCTTGTAACCTTGGTTGGCAAAAAGCAAGATGCCTTTATGTGGGCATTTATAGGTATTTGATGATGATTAGGGAATTGAATTCTTCGAATCGTTTAGTGCTGATTTATATTACTGACCTGTGAAACTTGTTTTGCCGTTAGGGTATTGGGTAGAGAATCTGTCCATACATAGTGCTTACTGTGGCACTATGTATTATGGTGGCAAATAATAACCATGATATATTATTGAGTTAATGATTGGAATGGGAATACTGTAATAATAAAAAAATTAATGAATGATTGGAAAGGAAATAATATAATGTTCAAAAGTATGATAAAAGGAAAAACATAAATAACCATTATACGGTATCATTCGTTCATTTTTTTAAGGTGATCATATTTATTTAAAAAACTATAGCAGAAGTAAAATAAAAAAAAAAAAATCATTAATTTACTACACTGTTTATATGTTTATTATTTATCTTAAATACCACCCGTAATTATGATATGGGCCTGTCCAATCAGTTTTGCAATTTCTGACCCAGGACATTTTATATCGTCGTTAGCTTTGCCATTAGGGTTGGTAGGAAATCTGTCAAAACATGCAGGGAAACGGTGTGACTTGACTAGTCGAATTCAATGGCACGGATGCAGCGGTGTCAGCTCAAGCTTTTCTTAGTTAGATGTTTCCGCACCATTTCGAAACACTTGGCAGCATCGTCGATACAGCCTAGAGATGCTGTGAGTCTTTGGGTGTTGTTTACCCGGGCCATAATTTTTCTCATAAAGGTTTTTTTTGTTTTTTGGAAATTGGTTTTCTCTGTTCATAATCCTTAAAAATGGTGGGTATTCAAAATCTTGGAAGTTTATAGTTGTAATCTCATTTCTAAAAAATTTTGTTATCAAAATTTTGATATAATTTTTCATTTTTACCATTTATAGGAATGAATTATGATTTTTGAATATGTGGTATTTGATAAGTAGTAATATTCTCACAAAGTCTATTTTAGGTTAACAATTTCTATGGTAAAGTTGAAATGAATTTCCATAGTTAAGAAATTTGTTATATATATTTTTAAATGTATACATGTTTAACTCACTCTTATATTAATTATTTTTATAACCAACATAAATCCATCTTTAATTTGGATCTACCAAGAGCTGAGAGTGATCAAATCTTTTTCACTCTATGCTTAGTAGATCCACAATAAAGATGGATCTATGGATCTATGATGGTTTAATTGCCCCCTTTAAATAGGCTACATTCCACGTTACTACCATGGGTAAATACCATTGATTCTCGAAACCATGTGCCATCTTTATTTTTGTAATAATGTTTTTTTGCATTGTATTAATAATAATTTGGCCCATAGGCTTCACATAAATAAAAACTCATTTTTTTAGTGTTCTTAAGTATAAAGTGAATTATGGAGTAAATATAAAAAAATGTTTTATTTATTTACCATACCTCTAGTTTATTTATATTTTTATTGATTTACCATACCTGTTTTATAAATATGGTATTTGGCCCATGGTATTTAGCTCATGGTATTAAAATGGTATTTGGAAGATAGGCTTCATTTAACTAAAACATCTCTTTTGAGTGTTCCTAAATATAAAGAGGATTATGGACTAAATATAAAAAGAGGTTTTATTTATTTATCATACCTTTAATTTATTTATATTTTTATTTATTTCCATATATTGGAGTAAGTATAAAAAGAGGTTTTATTTATTTACCATACCTCGAGTTTATTTTTATTTTTATTTATTTACCATACCTAATTTTTTAGCTGTCTCTTTATATTTTAAATTTATATTGTGTTTATACACTACTACATCAAAGGTACTTTTAAGACATTTTTTTTTAACAGAAAAGAAATCTTTTGTCTTAAAAAGTCACTTTTTATTTTAGTTATTTTACATTAAAATTTAATATCACAAAAATAGTTTGAAACGAAAGTATTTTAAGACAAAACTTTATATTTAAGACAGAAACACTTTAAGACAAAAATATTTTAAGACAAAACTTTAAATTTAAGACAAAAAAAAGTTACAAGGTCACTTTTTATTTTAGTTATTTTACATTAAAATTTAATATCACAAAAACAATTTGAGACAAAAGTATTTTGAGACAAAACTTTATATTTAAGACAAAAACACTTTGCAAAACTTTAAATTTAAGACAAAAAAATAGTGACAAATTTATTTTAAGACAAAAATATTTTAAGACAACTTTATATTTAAGACAAAAATAATTTGAGATAGAAATTTTTTAAGACAAAACTTTATATTTAAGACAAACAATTTGAGACAAAGATATTTTAAGACAAAACTTTATACTTAAGACAATGACCACTTAAACCAAACTCTTTTAAGACAATTAAGAATTAAGACAAAAACATATCAATTTAAGACAATATTAACTAACAACTACAAAATTGACTTTGGTAGTGCACCCTAAGTCTGCCAGCTTCCAAGCTACTATTGTCTCGCACCTATACCGAGGTTGTTTTTTCACTTACCATTCATGCTATCTTATAATATAAAGACAACGATTTGTTGGGCTCTTCGTTTTGTGGGGGTAACCGAATCCCAAGAACACGACAACTTTTCCTTGCAAGATTTCCTGGACATCAATTCCACTTTTGTCCCTTTGATCTTTGTTGAAATGATTAGAGACAATTTGTTTGTCATTGCATTCGGTCAATGAGTCACTTTGGTGCTTACTATTGCAAAGCAGTTAATAAACTAACTAAACTGTAGACTCCTTCTCATGGTTATGTGATTAAGCCCCGAGTTTAAATTTCCCTTAATATGCATCCCCTTAGACTTTAGATCTATCTCAAGGTAATCAATTGGAAAGATTGCAATGTGGCCAACTTACAATTAGGTGGGGAGTTGAAGTCCTTCATTTTTCAGTCATCATTAAACACACAAATCGATAAGTGTACATCGCTTATGTGTATTGCCTTATGGAGTGTGATGAATCTTGTTACATTGTGAATGGTGCAATATCTTGCGTGTTCGTAAATGTAAATGAATGTTTGAGTTTTGACGCTCACTATGTGTTCGTGATTAGAACGGTGTCATGTATGCATATGAATTTTAAAGTGTGCCTAGAATATGCTATTCATTATTATGTGCATGGTGAATGCGCAATTATGTGTACTTCATATTCAATCAATTTATTTCAAAATTTATGGGTATACTTAGTTTAGCCAATCTCTACACTAGTTATTCTGTCAAAACTAAGAATTTAGGTATCAGAAATTGGACCATGAGTCTCCTTGAAACTACAGGAGGGTGGGCGCACAACAATTGTAGTTCTTCTTTATGAACCTAGCCTAGGTTTCTTTTTAGTTCATCTACGTTATGTTTTCGAGGTCGAGAGGAAGTGGGAGAACATAACTTTGTTGACATGTTAGCAGGTCAAACACCTAGTGGGCACTGGTGAAACCAAACCCTAGTGGAACCATGTTGTGTGTATAGACACCAACCATAATCCATCGACCCCAGTGATCAAATCTGAGGTAAGGGTAGGGTCTATACACTTGGCCAAATGTTTTTTTATTTTTATTTTAGGTGAGAATCCTGAAAGCCAAGAGTGTGGTCCAGGCAAAACTAGGAGTGTTGGGAACATTTTTAGTTGCCCATCGCTTAGATATTTGTATCCTACAACGCCCTAAGAGTGTAAAATTAATATAAATTTGCTACTACTGATGTATTCGAACTAAAAACAAGAGATTAGAATTTTCCTCTATTATTTTTCGAAATGGAAATCACAATTTAGAAACACATGCAATGACATGCAACCATAAAAAAAACACAAGAACACAATTATTTATAGGGAAACCCAATAGGGAAAAATCCTTCCACCACTTTTCATTAATCGTATGAGAATGAGAAACTATTACAATGTCTTGCTTCAATCCTGAAGCACACCCTGCATTGTAATCCTGATCTCCTATTGATTGTCCTGCTCTGGCCAACCCTTAGTCAATTCAAGGACCCATCTTTCTCTTATTTCCTTGCATGATTCCCGAGGAAATTAGCTCCTAAATAATATGGGAATTCGCTATTCCCTTGTGCAAATCCCAAGTAATTGATCGTGTGCCTCAATGCCCAACATGTACACTCAACTAGTATACAATTAATAATTAGAATGTGTCTTTCCCTCCACTTTAGTTTGGCAATTCAAATTCCATGCATGTCTGGGTTATTTTTAGCTGATTGACTAGTTTCACTGAGAAATCATTGAGTTAACAACAATTTTACTACTCAAATGACCTTCAACTGACTCAACTAGTTTCTTGAGCTCAGTTAACTGAGTCAAACTGAAAATAATTGAATTAAATTGCTAAATTCTAGCAACACTACATGCACAAATCTACTTCTAGCCTATAACTAGAATTTAATGAGTAAACAAGTAAACATATCCATGTCACACAAGTTAACTTCCATTCAAGTCATATTGTTGATTTAGAAAATCGAATTACTAAATTTGACTAAGGAACACGTCAAATTTAGCCTTTCTTGCTACATTTTCTAACATTCCCTCTTAGCAAGAAAGGGATTTTTTACCACCCACATCATGCACCTATGGAATTTGAATTTTCCTCTTGACAATGCCTTTTTCAATATATCTGCATCCTGCTTCTCACTTGGATGTATTGTCACATCATAATTCTCCTCTGCACACAATTTTGCAAGTGATGATACCCGATATCAATGTGCTTGGACCCGTCATGTAATACTGGATTCTCAAAGAGTTTGATACAATTCTGATTATCACAATAAATCATTGTCAAATCCATCTGTTGACTAAAATTACCCACAAGTATTTTCCTCATCCATATGGCCTCACATTTTTCTTGACTTGTAGCCATGTGTTAAGCCTTTATTGAGTTGAATGCCACATACCTCTGTTTCCTAATATACCAGGAAATAGCTAAAGACCCAACACTAAAGATAGAAGCCAAAATACTTTTCTTGTTTGATGGACTCCCTGCCTAATCTGCATTAGTGAAGCATTGGAGCTTCACTCCCTTTGTCCTCCTCTACCATACCCCATTCTTAGTTGTACCTCCGAGTTACCTCAACACATGTTTTTTTACCTTCCAATAAAGCTTGGTGGGCTTAACCATAGCTTGAATCAACTAATTAGTTGCATAACATATGTCAAGCCTTGTGTTCACCAGATACATCAAGGATCCCACAAGTTGTTTTAGATGGTAGCATCTACTACCTCTCCTAAGAAGAACTCTCCTTCCTCCAGTTTGTAGCTAGAGGTGTGTCCATAGACTTGAATTTCTCCATGTAAAATCTATAAAGTATTCGGAGGTGCACTTACCTTGACTCACAAACATCTCACCATCACCCTGACATACTTCTACCCCAAGGAATCAATGTATCAATCCCACGCCGTTGATCTCTGAATCACTACTTATCTCGTCTAAGTATCAAGTCATCAACATACAATACCAAGATAAGCAATTTGACATATACCACAATGTGATAGAGGTTGGAATCTACTTCACTTTTCGTGAATCCCAATCAACTGATATATGTATAAATTCGGGTGTACCATGCTCTTGGTGCTTGTTTGACACAATACAAGGCTCTTTTTAGTCTACAAACGTATCCCAGTCATATGTCTCAAATCCCTCTGCCTGCTCTATGTAAATTTCTTCCTCAACAACACCATCGAGAAAGGTGGTATTCACATCCATCTGGTGGATCTTCCACCCCATCTGTGTAGCTAACGCTAGAATGGTTATGATTGAGGAATACCTTTCCACTGGTGCAAATGTTTCCTCATAGTCCACTCCCTCTACCTCAGATAAGCCTTTGGCCACAAATCTAGCCTTGTACTTCTCAATGTTCCCATGAGCTACATGCTTCACTTTTTAGATCCATATGGAACCAACTACTGACTTGTTCTCTGGCCTTGGCACCACCTCCCATACATTGTTCTTCATGAGGGATTCATTGTTCTTCATGAAAGATTCATAAGAATTAATACATAATAAATAATTAAACAATTTTAGTTATTTAATCAAAGTCAAAGAGTCATGAGAGGACCAAAATTAATTTATAAGCCTATACTTAAAAGCATAATCAAGCTTAATCAAACTTAACTCTAATCACAAGATTAATCATTAATAAATCATTTAGCATAATCGACCATAGAATACTATCATATCCATGTGAGTTAAAGGTATGTAGATAGCATACACATACCTTGTATATATACTAATAACACCAACGAGAAATTACAAAGCAATCAACCTTTTAGTAATTAGGATAATAACTAATCATAACATAAAATATTTGGGGAGTGGGTGTTACAAATGGGTCCATTAATTTTATCATATATATCTTAAATATTATTAATATTTGGATATTACTTAGTAAATGAACTATTATTCATTTCATTTTTCAAAAAAAAAATTCCCTCACTCACCAATGCATTAAAAGTGTTAAGGGAGGCTGATGATACATTTTCATTCCCCATAGATTTACCCCCTTTCTTGGTCTTCAAATGGAGCACAATAGTAACTGGAAACTAAAGTACCAACTAGCAACCTTAAGGGAATTAATAAGTTTTTGTATCAAGAGCTCTATGAATTATTTTGTAAGAAAATTACCAATTTAAATAATCCTTATTGCTACTAGCTCTTAACTAAACCTTTGACACTTTATTATTAAAAACATTGAAATAAAAAACATGTAAAATTAATGGTTGATATATTCAAATTTATCAAATAACTTAACAATCACAATATCAATTAGTTAATAAGGGAAAATTTTATCAATGGCATGAGGACAAATATTATTGAAGTAGCTTAGTTCTATGGTGTGCATGGAAATTGATTTATACCTCAATGCATTTTGTTTTTCCATGTAGTCCAATAGGTTCCTTTCTTGAGAAACATGTCAAGCACTAACATTTATTAATGACCTCTAAATATACAAATCTCCATAGTGGAATGATATTTGTTCATATTGGAATTGTAGTCCACTAGTTCTACCTATTAGGAACAATGAAGACACTTCAATAAATTTAATATATCAATTCAAATTACACAAGTGACACCATATAAAGAAAAATAAATAAATTGAAGTTGGTTATTATCATATTTGCAATGAAATTATACATTTATTTTTTCCTTAAGTCGAGCTAGTTTAGAGAAAGAATTTTTTTTTTCGCTACGGAAAATGGGCAAACAAGAAGTTATTTTTTTTTGCAAGGAATATCCAGATACATTATCGCAGTATTTTAGTGGTTATCCTTTATTAATATGATCATGGTGGGTCATACTTTCAAAGATAAATGCTATGCCTCTTCATAGGATATTAGTAGAGATACTTGAGGAGAGACCTCTTTGGCTGAAGGGTTAAGGAAGGATTTTGACTTCAATATTGAACCATCAACCATATCCTCAACATTTGTGCCATCATGGAGGAGGGGAGACATTGCTCTTCAAAAGGCTTCTTCTACTTTGTAGTTTTTTCAAAGTTGTTTGATGTTATATTGAGGGAGGCATTGTTCCATGAATGACATTGGCATTTCAAATATTTTGTTTACTGATATTATATGTCTATTACTTTGTTCTTGGTTGCCTCCAAATAATGAATGTATTGTCTAGTTTTATCAAGAAGAACATTGGGGTGAATCACATGCATCCTCTCTCGTTTGCGTTGTTTAGGATATATATCAATGAGCATGATTCTTTTTTGTAGGATCATATTCAACCCTTGATTCTTTCAACATGTCTTGCTCTCCATTATCCTCTTATTGACAATGTGGTCCTATTGGCATCTACCTTGGAGGGTATTCAAAGGATTGACCTTGGGAAAATTAGGGTTTATGATCTTTAATGGCGTGAAGAATGTGGTGGGTTAAGATCTTTGAGGGGATTTTCTTGCATATATATAGTGTGATCAAGATGGTGAAAAAATTAAGGAATGTTTCTCTACAGTTTCTATGTAATATTGTGCTCTTCGTTCCACCTTTAACATGATTCATGTACCTTAAGGTTCCCACTAAATGTTACTCTACACTATTGATAATTTTGGCTTTGATAATTGTGGCTTACACTTTGACGTCTCTCATTCATTTCTAAGCGTCCCCTATTTGTCTGGTTGGGAACTTGTGATACTATCATGCCTTGCCACAAGTCTAAACAAACTTCACTGCCACAACTAAGGAGTGTTTAAGACATTTATTGAAATAAAATGAAATGATGTTTTAAAGTATATAATACTAAAAATAATCTATAAGACCAAGAAAAGAAGGAAAATAAAGTCTACAAAACCAAATTATAAAATGAAATTATAATTCGAGCTTAAAATTACATTTTGTTTCAAAAACTTATTTTATATTAAATTATTATTTTGATGACTAAGTTGTTATCTAGGAAAGAGCACAAGTAGCTAGCTACCTGTTATGTCTTTGAGGAAGAAGAGCGCAAGCAGTTGAATACCTGCTATGTTTGGGGAAGAAGAGCACAAATAATTGGCATGTCTTGAAGCTTGGAAAGATCACATGCCTTGTGAAAAGGGATTCGTGGTCCCTGGGAATGGAATCATTTTGGTCAATTTGACCCGTAGCCTATCCTCCAGGGAAATAGAAGACCAAGGTAAATCTGCAAATCGATGGATGCGTCTGTGTTGAGCGGGGACAAAGGGGCTAAGGAAACTTTGGCTATCTTGGTGGAGGAGCATGTCAAGACTGTGGCAAACTTGGACTTCTTGTTTAGGGCTATGGGATCTGCGAATCCCTGGACGTGCCAATGTCTGGCGGGGACAAATGGGATAAGGAAAACACTGTGACTATCTTGGTGGAGAGTCGTGCAGATACTGTGGCGAACCTGGAATACCTATTTCAGGCTATGGGATGACCGATTTATAGGCTGTGAATCCATGGATACGTCGGTGTTGAAGGGGGAAAAGGGGCTAAGGTCAACACTGGCTATTGTGGTGAGGAGCCATGCCAAGATTGTGGTGAAGTTGGATTCCTTGTTCATGGCTATGGGATTATTGACTTATCTGGGGCATTTAGGCTCAGGCCAGAGCTGAAATGTAGTGAATCAAAGCATGGTTGTGGTGAACCTAGGAGATTTGAGTGAGGTCCTTGTATTTGCTGACAAAGTTGGGCTAGACGTGTCTGAGTACTTGTCTTTTTCCCACAGAGCAGCAGGGTCAAAGGTCATGGAACATTTGTTTGGAGAGAGGCTTATCAGATGAGATTTTTTGCCTGGGGTTTTTTCATATTATATGCTTAACAATATGGGTACATGGTATGGCATTGCAAGGCACTAAGGAAATGGGGATTTCTCTTCCCGGGACTGCACTATGTCACGAGCTTTATCTATCTATGAAGGCTAATGGACATGGGTGGTTGGGTTTTTATGCGTTTATTACTACCACTAAGAGGCTTGGAAACCATTATACCAGTCATGCCACTCTCAATATGACATTGTGACTATCATGCCATGCACTGCAAAATGGAGGGTTCCCATAGCCCTTGCTCCATCCAATGTCTCCATGATTTTCAACAACCACAACAAGGGTAATATTTTCACAATATGGCCAACAATTAAATTATGACTATTTGTTGCATGTTGAGGTATGGTTAAATGTATTAATTATACTTCTTGCTCGAATCTTATTGATTTTTTGTTCTTTGCTAAAACCCTAGAGATGACATTGACAAAATTTTCCCTTTGTGGCCCATCTCTCTATTTTTGATTTATTTTAGGGAATTCTGAACTGTCTTTCTTATATCATGATTAACATACATTTTATATAAATTAGAAGGATATAGAGCTCATTTATTTGTGTATTTTCTGTGAATATTCACCTCTATTTTTCATGTCGTGAGCATAGTTGCAAATTAGAGACCTCAAGATGCATGCTTTCTCTTAGAATTCTTTGTGGTGTTATATTTGTGTGAAATCAAAGAGCCCTCATTCCTTTTTGGAATGTAATTCTAGTGGAGCACACCATAGTGAGAATTGAAGAATTGGGGCCAGAGGAGCTCACGATTAAGCCAAGGTTTCATTGGAATCTTGGGAATAAATGTGGTTTCCATTGAAACCGAGCATATTTTCCTATGTTTTCTTTCATCTAGTGAGTGTAGAAATGTATCCATAACACACATTGTCAATTGTTAGGATTTTGTAATCAACAACTGAATAGAGTGGTAGTACAGGGTGTGGTCTACTCCTACTAGTTTTTGTCTCAACAATTCTTTCTAAGAGTTCTTTAAGAAATTTTCCCTAAAAGCTGCATTGCATAGAGAAAACTATGCAGAAAAAAGTTGCCTGAATTCATCGCTTATCCTGCATAACAATACTTTCAACTATTGATAATGTCAGTAGAGGTGGCTCTCACGTCAACCAATCAATGAAATGAAATGTAATCCCTAGTTGCTTATATTCAAGACGGAACAAGAAACATCCAAATGGAAATAGGAATACAACAAACTGATGAAAGCGATTCCCTTAGAATGAGCTATTACTGATCATAAGTAATTTTCAAAATTAGGAGGCATATGTAATACAATGGGCTAGGGGATGTCTTCATATACATAATGGGTAGGATTGGAGATGTTTCCTGAATTTGTAATTTACGCAGTAAAAAGTGTCTATGTTTGTTCCGCACATGTTCATATTGCTATTGATGTAATAATCAAACAAATATTCTAGTAATATAGAATAGAGTTGACCAGTTGAAGGCCTCCAACGAATCATTCCTAAATCCTCTATCTTAGGAGAAAGTTACTTTGTCACAAATATATTGTCATCTATGGGCACCAATCGTATTTCCTTGCTTCCCTCACCTCTATAAACCATAGACAATGCATTACCTCGGGTTACCAGGACAATTTATTATTGTGCTAGCATCGTAAAGATAATGAAAGCTCAAGAATAACAGGGTATGATCTACCAACAAGTCTAGTAAAAATGTTTTAAGTTAAAATAGTTTTGTTGTTCACCATGGGATGATATATTTGTTGAATCTAAGTAATATTGTTGAAGAGTGTTTTACTTTGGATTTTGTTATATGTTCTATTTGTTTGTGCGAAATGTTTTGTTATATGTTGATCGATTTTGCATAATCACTTTTTAAATGACACCAAAAATAATTTTTTTTAGCCTTGTCATGTGGTGAACAAAATACAACCAAATTCTAGTAATGTTAAATTTCATATCCAAAAGCATGTGAATTTTTTGAAGAAACATTTTATGATTCGGATATCATATACTTTTTGTAGGGTCTCCTGGGAATGCGAGGAGGTCATATAAAAGGCAACCATGTTTCTATATGAAGACTTCAAGTGAGTGGATTTTCATATGAAAGGCAACCATGTTTCTTCCATATACAAATTAGATGTTCTTTGCTAGAGTTTGAAATCCTTGTGACCTTATGATGGGTAAATGTAGTTTTCTTCCTTTATGATAAGGTATTTTTTATTCATTTGATAAAAAAAATTATCATTGCCTTATTATTGTTAATAACATGCAAATTGTTCTCATTTTGTGTAGTAGAAATAAAGGTGTAATCAAGCAATTATTTTTAGCCAAAACCCTTTTCTACATAGCTTACTTTGTTTCTATCAAGTATTTTGAATGCCTTTTAGATAACACCATTTTTCTTTAATGGGTTTCTTTTCTAATGCTAGCTTTATGAAGGTTTCACATTCAAGTTTCATAGATTACTTTCATTGTAGTCTTCCCTTGACTTCTCCATAAACCTCTATCCGGTATTCTTATTGAAGGTTAGCTATAAAATCATACGTCATAATAAGATATGGCTTACCTATTTTTTCTCTCCCTTGTCTCTTATATAAAGGGTCTCATCTAACTACCATAATAAGTATTTTGATACCATTTTGGTTTTTTCATATATTCTTCAATTAAAAATTGTCTACTTAATTTGGGCTATTTCCCACCTCCTCTTTATTTATGCCCATGTGTAGAGCTATTTATTTTTTCATCCATATTTTGTGGATGAAAATAAAGACATAATAGATTTGGATCTTCAACCCATTTCCTATATTCTCATATCGTAATCACATGCCAAACTTCCCATCCCCTTATACTATCTCCTAACATACATAATCAACACTAATTTTCCTCTCTAACAATCAATCTATGAGGACTTAAAAAAGATGAGATGCACCCAAAATTATGTACCCTGGAACATATAGATTCATATTCTTGATCCTTCCAGTCTCTCGCATCTCATGGGCTCTTGTTAGCAGTCCCCACAAATCCACAAAATTAATCCCTCCTTAATTCTCTCTTGTACAGAGGGCCTTCACATTCAACCTCTTATCATCCCCTTCCCTCCTACCCAAGGAATTCCCTCGAGATGTGAAAACACAGAGAAACTTCCTGCCCTTCATCTCTTCCTAGTCTTCATGTATTCAATCAAGGAGCTCACTCATCCTATAGAAGATTGGTTCGACCATCAGAAGAAGAGCTCAGATGGGTTCCGCCCTCCTGTTTGCATTATCAACGATTTCTTCCTTGGATGGACTCATAACACAACTGCCAAGCACGACATACCCTGGATAGTATTTACCCCATCGCTGCTTTTTTTTGCTTCTGTCATTCATGCTCTCTAGAAATACATGCTGCATGAAAAAGTATCAGCAGATAATGAGGTAGTCCATATTCTTGATCTACCTCACCCTATTAGTTTTATCTGGTATCAAATCTCCCCCCTTCTCTATAGGTACAAGAATTCGGATAGTGTCATTAAATTCATGAGATATAACATGGATTTGAATGTGGAAAGTTGGGGTACCCTTATCAATACTTTCTATGATCTAGAACTCGTTTATATAGATCATTTGCACATGGTTGTTTTTGGTAGGTCTGTTTGGTCTATAGGTGCTCTACTTCCTCCTGATGTTTTCAGGTTGAAGCAAGGAACAAACATGATTGAGAGAGGGAAACCTGCTTTAATCAAAGAATTGATATGTCTGCAATGGATGGATTCTTAGAAGGAGAAGTTTTTTATCTATATTTTCTTTGACAACCAGACCTTTGTCTCAAATAAAAAAATAGAGGAGATGGCAGCAAGGTTGGAGGCAAGTGAAGATTCATTCATTTAGGTCATTAGGGATCCACCTAGTAGTATGCATGTTGATGAATATGGAATGCTTCCTTAAGGTTTTTAAGAGAGAACGAAGGGGAGAGGCTTGGTAATCAAAGGTTGGGCACCCCATCTCTTGGTCCTCTCGCACCCCTCTATTGGAGGTTTCCTTAAACA
This sequence comes from Pinus taeda, assembly GCA_000404065.3. Lineage (NCBI taxonomy): Eukaryota > Viridiplantae > Streptophyta > Pinopsida > Pinales > Pinaceae > Pinus > Pinus taeda. The sequence continues at coordinate 26,988 of APFE031128299.1, read as the reverse complement.
TTTTGGGTGGAATTCTACCCTCGAGAGCATCACAATGGGAGTCCCACTGATAACGTGGCCCATGAATGCAGATAAATACTATATTGATGCATTATTAGTTGATTATCTCAAGGTGGGAATCAAGTTTTGTGAAGGTCACACCATAGTGCCCAATAGAAATGACTTGATAACTACAATGGAACAACTTATGTGAAGAGAAGTAGACGAGATGAAAAGGACAGAGGAGCTGAGAAACGAAGTGAAACTAGCAATGCAAGAAGGGGGATCCATATCTAATTCCAAGTAGATAGAGCTTGTTTTAATCTTGTCTTGGGATTATGCTAGTTTCATCTTTTTGGATAGGGACTTTTTCTACCCATATTTGCAATAAAATCCATATTTATTCAATTGTTGTTTTATAGAAAGGAAGATTTGAAAATGTAGGATGGATGGCTTAGAAATGTATGAAGAACTTATAACTGATTTAATATTTTGTGATTTGAAATATGAATGATTACGGCCAATCATTCTATTTTTAGAAAAAATGGAGTCAAAAACAGTTGTTCAAAAAATATCATTTTGTTTTTAGAAAAGGTAGAGGATTCATTTTGATTTTATGAAAAACATTCAAAATTTATTAAAATAATATGTTATGTTTAAAAAAACAAATGAAGGATTCTACAGTTTTGAATCTGCTTAGAAAAATTATTTCAATCACTTCCAAAGTTGAGGCTACACAAAAATTTCTCATAGGCATGTTTCAAGTAATTTACAAGTTGAACTCATGGAAAAGTAGGATACATGGCCCTGTGTGATAGAACTTGATCATAGTCCTTGAAGAGGTTATGTTTTAAAATTGATGTCTTGCACTTTTGATATTTTCTTGTGTGAAGCCCTTCTTGTGCAACACCAATTGCTTCATAAAGTTTCTTATCTCCAAGAAAGACAAACTGCTCTCGAGAAATGGCATCTATGATAATAAAAAATTATTCTAGAGGCTAGGATATTTGAAACAATTTTGTACACGCAGTTGCAAAAATGGATGAGTATGAATTATGCAAAGGATTCTAGCCTATCTTTCTTTGGAATCGGGGCACAATGACCGTTGAACTTAGGGAGCTTGCCAAAATACTGGGATTACATTAATATTGATTTGGCCAATGTCAACTATTCTCCAAGTGACAGCTATTTGTTACTCCAATGTGGAATTTGAGCTTACAACTTTTCCAATAGCCATCCCCAATCTTTTTTCTTGTAGTCATTGGGCTTCAAGTTTTAAACCCATGTATTTGACCCCACATTGAAAATAAATAACATATATGGAAATAGAGAAGGCCCCTTTGTTCTTATTCTTAATTCAAACCATTAAAACGAGTGGTTGATATAGAAGTTTATTTCCATCTCTGAACCCATATTGCAACTATCCAAATCTCTCTTAGTTTACTTACTTTCCAAACAGATCCATTTATAAACAACAAGACATTGTTCACAAATAAAACATGATTCATGGTAAAAGAGATCCCTATTTTAATTCCATTTAAACCATTTGATCTCTTGGCTTCTCTTATAGATCTACTTAAGCCCTTAGCTACCAAGAGAAAGAGTAGAGACAAAAAATTACCAAAAAGGGAAGATGTTGAATGATTGATCGAAAGAGAAAAAAATGATACGCTAGATCTCAAAATGTAGAAGGTATGGCTCAGATATGTTTGAAGAACTTATAACTGATTTAGTATTTTATAATTTGAAATATGAATTATTACACAATCATAGGCCTATCATTATAGTTTCAAAAAAAGTAGAGTCAAAAGAAGTTGCTAAAAAAATATCACTTTATTTTTAGAAAAACGAGAGGATTCATTTTGATATTACAAAAGATGCAATATGGGTTCCTCTCATAGATCTTAAAAATGTTTTCAAGTTGGACCAAGGCCTTGGCGAGACATACTCATGTCAAACATGTAGAAGGCCATTGTTAACAGGTACCTTCAGGACACTTGCAAATTCCATTATTGGGCATCAGATGGTCGAAGGTGAAAAGCTAGTTAGACATATAAATGCAGAAGCTAATGCATTGTCTCGAAATCAATATGAAAATATGTTATCCGCGGGCCCATTTACTACTCAACGATGGAATTCGACTGGCATGGGCATGTTGAGGTTTGTGCTATTTTATCTTTCAAATTGAACTCCTTTTATCTTGGTTTAATTTGGGTAGCTTGTCATGTTTGAAATCAACATTTTGACTATTAACATAGCTCATTCTAATTTCATTGCTTATTGCTTCAATGGTCATTTATATTAGGTTTGCTTCTAGAAATGCCCCAATTGGCTGTGTTAAGTAAAGTGATGGACACATACTAGAGAAGTGTTAAGTTTAGGTATGTTCTATGCTAAGAGAAAATTTACTTCAATTTTCCATATTAGCTCAATATCAATTCCATATTAGCAATCACATTTAGCATGATAGCAAAATGTAGATAGAACATAAACATAAATCGTAGAAAACAAGCCAAGACAAAATGACACAAGATGTGGTGCTAACCAAGGACAATCCCCAATGTGGGGAAACCCTTGATAAATTCTTCTTATGTATTCTTCAATAGTCCAATAGAGAGAGAGATAATACATATACATCAGAAGTCAACACTTTGACCTGACAAGATAAGAGCATAGATCTTCACCATGAAGATAACAGAATGAGGTAGCTGATTTGATCTCAGGTGAAGGCATATTGTTTCAACTAAACCTCCAAGGTGACTCCATCACCATGCTGCACCCATCACTATGTTACACCTCATCATCATGTTGCACCTGACATTGTGTTGCACCCAATCACTGAGTTGCTCTCATCACTATGTTTCTCCCATCACTGAGAAGTACCACATCATCATGTTGGACTCATCATCAACTAGTTGTTGCAATGCATCGAGATTCTGCTATATTTACATGCCCATCATCACCATGATGTACCATTGTGTTGCACTAAACTGCATCCATGCTGCCCACAGTATTCATTGCATTTATCATGCAGTATCCATCCAAGTATGTTGCATCTAAACATATTGTCAATACAACCACGCTGATGTTGACAATACAACCATGTTGCATCTTATTACATCATGTGCTGCACCATACTGTCCATTGTGCTGCACTGTACTTTCATTGTGTTCATTCCTCCATGCTACTGGCTATGGCCTGCGGCCTAGCCCAACAACAGGTAAGGTTGAGCTATCTTTACCCTTGAACAACAATGTCTTCCTCTTATTGTTGAAGAGTCATGAAGGCTAAGACATGCCTCTCCATGGATTGCATTAAATCTCCCTATCTGTATGTTATGACCATAGGGCAATGTTAGCAACGTCTGGTTACACTCATTGACAACTAGAGATCCCCATAGGACTGCGGCCAAATCTTCTCATTATCTGCGGTTGGGTTAAGACTATGGTCCTCTCAAGAGGGATACAAACTATCACTTGCACTCACAACAGTTAGGTCACATGAAAACCCTCCTCAAACTGCGGCCTAGAACAATGTATGAGGGATCTCTTTTAGGGCCTAGATAAGGCAGTGTGTAGATATTTTATGGACAACTGAAAACCTCATGCGCAGCGCTATATATGGGCCTTCAAGATGTGTGCTGTGTAAATCCGACATAGAATCAACTGAACATCTATTCATGCGATGCCCCACTGTACATCATATTTGGCAAAACATCAAACCTTATGTGCATTACTCGGGAGAATGGATTGGTACAGACCTTATCAATACATGGATTGAATGGGGAAACAAACACAGGGGCTCGAAGGTTGTGAACCTTCCCATCATCGTAAACTGGTCTATCTGGAGGACTAGGAACAAAATGATTTTTGAAGACCGAGAGGCTCAGTGGCCACTCATAGAAGCTGGCATCATATCCGCATACAATGAACTCCCGAACCCTCTGCCCCCACGACAACGTAGACTGACCCCTCCACCTAATATTGATCTGGGCACCCCGTGGGCTTTTTTTGACGGGGCAACAAATGCGCAAAGCTGCGGTGGGGGAATCATCCTTCACATATCCGCGAGCCATTATTACCACATCAAAGTGGGATTGGGGGTCCGAACTAACAATTATGCAGAGCTCATATCCCTTCGACATCTGCTTCATTTTGCATTAAGTCACCAATGCACCAGCATCAACATATTTGGCGATTCTCTGATAGTCACAAATTGGATCAATAGAACAACTGCTTGTCACTCACACACACTAAATGTATTGCTTGATAAAGTCTTTATATTTAAGGAAGCATTTAACCAAATCCATGTTTCTCATATATACAGAGAACATAACCAGGATGCTGACAAGCTTTCCAAGGAGGTCGCGTTGATGGAGAATGGATTATGGGAAATCACAGAATTTTTGGATCAGCAGGAGCGGAAATATTACCATCGGCCATTTATAGACCCAACCTATCCAACAGCGGGTCTACAGGCGACATAACTTACAGATTTTTGACAGCAGTTATATATAAAATGACTGTATAACATGATATATATTTTTTGTATAGACTGATGAATGCTAAAAGTGGCATCAATTTTCACACAGCATACAGAGAAATTTAACATAATCATTTTCAGCATAGATATGCAAATATTGAGAAAATGTACAACAAAACAGTGAACAAAGGCATTCACGCACCAGTGATCAAGTGGCTGCACATTCCATGGCTGTCTGAAGTTGAAATTCCACCCAAAAGAAGACGAGTTTCCTTCCACTCAGAGGATCGACTAGTGTTTCTTTCTCTAGCTGAGTTCAAGTCAAAGATGGGTCGAGTTCCTAGTGTGTGAAGGCCGTATTTCACATTGTACATTGTTGGCCAGCGTATTTCTTAAGGGATTGTGTGCTTGCTCATGGGTTGAACTTTACATGGCTGCTGGAGGTTGCTATCATCTATAGACAGGACTTAATCACTTGTTGCTGGATGTGGGTGTTGGAAGTATTGTTCTCTGCGTATGTAGACTTGGGGGCCTTTAGAAATCATTTCCTTGTTGCTGGACAGAGGTGGAGTCTCCCTTTATTGGATGTGTGTGTGACTGATTGGAAGAGCCTTCTGCAGAGGGGTTTATACCTCTCACAAAGGCAATGAATTCAACACTTTCTGGGTTGTTGAATGCTGCTCTAAATAAAATAGGACACTTTCAACATATCATCTCAAAACAATCAGTACAAGTTTGAGGGGAGAGAAGATGATGATGGTGCTAAGAGGTGGCAGAGTTTAGTGCATCAGACAGAATTAATTGCGCAGTTGTGCACAATCATGAAAGAGTTTAAAACTATCCGTGGCACTCAGAGGAAAATTGAGAGGTTGCGAAAATTACTTGCAGGTCTTATGAGTGAGCTCACCTACTCTGAGGAGGAAATACTTTTACCATTGGATCCTAAAGTCTTAATCACTGTGATAATACCAGCGGAATCATCCCTATTCAAGAGTGCTTTACATCCTCTACGTTTGACTTTCAAAACTGCAGACAGTGGAAAATGCAAGGTCATGTTCAATAAGGGTGATGACATCAGACAGGATCAATTGAGAACATAACCAGGATGCTGACAAGCTCTCCAAGGAGGCCGCGTCGATGGAGAATGGATTATGGGAAATCACAGATTTTTTGGATCAGCAGGAGCGGAAATATTACCATCGGCCATTTATAGACCCGACATACCAATAGCGGGTCCACAGGCGACATAACTTACAGCTTTTTGACAGCAGTTATATATAAAATGACTGTATAACATGATATATATTTTTTGTATAGACTGATGAATGCTAAAAGTGGCATCAATTTTCACACAGCATACAGAGAAATGTAACAGAATCATATTCAGCATAGATATGCAAATATTGAGAAAATGTACAGAAAAATAGTGAACAAAGGCATATGCTTCACAGCATCTACATATGTAATCTTTCATATATTAATGAAATATTACGGATTTTTCCAGTGGAAAAATATATATATATATATATATATATATAGATATATACACACACACACACACACACACACACACACACACACACGCACCTCGTGGAAATCCTTTCAAGTACTTTTCCATGATCCATGGATGGTAAATTGGTTAATGCAGTGGCCCTAATTAGAGAGATTAACTGCTAGGGGATCACGAGAGTCGAATCCATAACCTCCCCTACTTTTGGTGAGATATCTCACATTTGTCTCATGACAACTTTTCATACATGTCTTACATATCAGTGAACTAATTTAAAAAAAAATAGACATATATTAGAGCGTTCAAAGCAAGCTCTGAAAGTTGTGTGCTTATCACAAAACCTGTGAACTGTATCAACAAAAAAAGACTATTCATGGCTTTACAAAACAAAAATACATCATTAGAGAAGTCTGTAGAGAATTTTTTTGCTAAGGTTCATGAAAGAAATCATTTGTATGCCATGCTGAGAAATGGAAATGGTCCAAATAACTTGCCCCATCCCTAATGCCTCTTTTGAAAGGACGCCAGGTACGTTGTTACTGTCCCTATATTGTGAGACAATAGGGTCTCTCTCTCTCTCTCTCTCTCTCTATATATATATATATATATAATTTTTTCCTTTTCTCCAAGGAAAACTTCATGAGGAAACCCAGAAGATAATTCTCCACATTGTCATTGAAATCTTCAAAGAAATCTATCTGGAGGTCATGTGGCTTAACGTTTTTCCAAATCTGATGCTTTATCTTTGTCTTCTTACTAATCCTATTTGATTTTGATCTTCTCCCAAGGTATTTTGCACGTCTTTGTCTATGCCATTTTTTTCCATAACAAACACAACGAAGAACATGATTGTGCTTATCCTCCCTGCCTCTAAAATGCTTTCATGTTTTCACTTAGTACCTCCACACTCTCCACGAAAGGCAATTTGTCTAAGTCTCGAGCTACTAGATGATGGAGTTGTTGACTGATTTTCAAAATCCAAACTCTGACCAGAGGAAGATGGAGTTCTTCCAAATGACGTGCTTCTCCCAAAGAATTTAGCTTCCATTTTGTGCAAACACTATAAAATCTATAGACTTATTAGAAATGACAGGACATTGTGTTATAAATGTGTTTTACACTTCTTCTCTAGTGTTTTATTCAAAACTCTTACACAATATATATTCTGGTGTTTAAGCACAATATATGTTCTAGGGTTTACACACACTATGCTTTGTAGCCATAGTAGTGACAACGGTACTAGAATATTCCCCATGAGAATATCTTCCCATGGAATGCACAAGAATTGACCTAGTAAAACTTTTAGATCCAATGAATAATGACATAAATTCCGTTCAACATTTTCATTCTTATTTTCTATTCAACTATAACCCAAAAATACATTGGATTCTGTAAAAACAAAATAATTGAGACAATGACCCTTTCAGTTCCTTCCTATTTGCAGTGAACGCAAAAATCATGGAATGTTTTGAGGGCAGTGTGTATGAAATCCATGTCATCTAAATCATTTGGAGACAAACCTACTAACTTTGTCCTACCCAACAACTGTTTATATACACACCCGAATTGTTTTGACTTTCCTTCTAAGAATATGGTATGGTAATACTCGGAATTGAGTTCACAACCTTCTGTTTTCTTAGGGAGAAATTGCATGCGTAGAAGTTGCGAAAATGTAATGAGAAAGGTCATGGGAGGAAGAAGCAATGCCGGATATGTCTTTCAAAAACTGGAACGAACAGTGGGTAGGAGATGCCTCATATTTGACATTGAACGAGGTGTGTTTTTTCATGCGTAAGAGAATCATCGACTTAAAATAGTAAGCTTTGATACCACTACCAGCTAGGATGAATAAATCCATGCTTGAAGGAATTTATTCAACTCATACAATGCATATATACAAGAGGAATTGACCTTTGCTTTCATCTTCTAAGAGCTCCAAATGACTCTTCTTATTCACCTATGACCCTTCCTATTTCTCTTATATTAACACTTACAAAGTTATTTACAATGTACCTCAATCCTTAAGGATTAGGTATCTAACATTTCCTCCTTAATTCGAAGGGGTTTTTTGTGATTCCAAGCATCGTTATCAACATTTCAAATTTTTCTCTTCCAAGTGCCTTGGTGAAGATGTTTGCAATTTGCTCATTTGAGGATCAATGTCTCAAACAAATAATTTTGGCTTCTGCATGATATTGAATCAGATGGTACTCGGTGTTGATGTGCTTGGCTCAATCATGGAATCTAGGATTCTTGGCCAACTTTACTACATAAGTATTGTCAACCAAAAGAGTATAATGTACCTGTTTCTCTTGAAAATTTTATAGGTATTTTCCTGAGCCACACAATCTTTTTGAAACTTGCACTTCTCTCTTCCCTCCTTTCTCTTAGAAGCTTTTTGAATATTTCACTTCTCACTTCTACTCGCTGCTCCCAATAGCCTTGAGCTAGATTCTCTAAGGTCTAGGGTTAAATCGTGAGCAAGATCATGGAAAATAAAACTACCAATGGGTGTGAAAATACACTCAAGGAATGGTAAGAACTGCATGGGCGAGCCCAGGAACTCCATGCAAACAAGATAAGGGAGTTGAGCAATTCAACATATTTAAAGACAAAAATGTTTTTCCTTGGGGATCTAGTTGTTATCTCATGTGAAACCTTGAGGATGAACTTATGAAGTGCCTTGAGTTGAACTGTTGTGCTCGTCGCTATTAGATAGATGACTTTTAGTTTCTAGCTCCTCCAAAAGATGGATTAAAAGGTTTGAAATCAGGCCTAGACTTCATCATTAAGGGCACATTAGGCCTTATGATAGTGTTGGCAGGCTAGTCAGGGCCAGCTTAGAGTAGTGAGTGTCGTAGGACATAAAGGACAAGGGATATGGCTTGAATAAATGTATTCACTACTAAACTCAACCCAAGCAGAGATCCGATATCCTAGTCGTTAGAAGTATCCATTACCAGGTGTCTTACAAATAGTTGCAACAAAGCATTAACATCTGAGGTTACATATGGCATGCCAAAAATGGCTTGGACTACAAGGTTGAGCAATTCTAGGTAAATCATTCAAGAGATTGTGGATGTGAGTCTTGGTGCCATTTTAGCCAAATCACATGCATACAATTGTCTTCTATTAAAAAGTACACCTACAGGAAGAAACTCTAGCTTTTGGCTTATGTCTATGTGATGTGGATTCTAATCCACAAATTTCACCCCTAGGAGAACCAGTCCAAGGAATGAAAAAACTTTGCAAAACCTTAAATTGTGAGTAGAGAAGCTGATTGCTTCAGTTGATGCTTCTATTTATTCACAAAAAAAATCCATGAATGACCTTGTTGAAGCATCCATGCAAAATTTCTGACAATGTCACATACTGCAAGCTTTCTTTTACATTAATCTCTTTGCTTGGAAAGATTTCAATTAGAAATTAGTTCCATTATATGGTTCAAGGTACATGCAATCTCTTTGCTTCTCATTGTGGTTTTAATTTTGCATAAATATTCCGGGATGTTTTAGTATGGCTAGTCCAAGAATTTGTCTTTGTCCACTAGAAAGAGCTCCTAAAAGCTGCCCACTTTTACTATGTATAAAACATACATTGATATATAGACCATTTCAGTGGCTAGAATGACTGATGAATGCTAGTTTAAATGTAAATTGCAATCTCCACCTCATTATTTGAGTATTAGATATTCTTTGGAAAAAATATCGAAGTATTTTTACCTCTAATACAAGTGTTGGAGAATTAAAATTCAGCCATGGAAATTTCACTTGTAAAATATTTTCATTATTTCTCTTATATAAATTATTCATATGATATCAAATTGCAGGATATGTATTGTAATATACCCAAATTTCCACTTTGCAGATGCCTCAAATTTAACACATTTGTTGATTCAATATTTTATTGAGGGTACTAATTTTGCTCCGACACTTTTGCAAAAGGAGCATGAGTAGTTGTTAGAGAGGAAAAATAGGGTTTCGTTTTGGCCAAGATGAATCCCCTACTTGGATGAATCATAGATGAAATCTTATGAATCTTGGGGAGACTATTCCTTATTTGGGTAGGTCCTTCAGTAAATAGGTTTATCAGCTATTGATTATTGGATATGGATAATAGCAAAGTTTAAAAAAATAAAAATTCAAGCTTGGAGTAATATTGACCTACTTCCTTCCAAGAAGATTGTAATTGCTTCCAAGAATTGTTGATACATTTCTAGCAGTGGGTCACATTGGTTTCTGTCTTTTTTTCTTCTCAAGTAGCCTATAAAATGTGGGAACAGGTACTCCAAAAAAATTATTGGGCAAGAAAGGTGGGGTAAAAGAGATCGATATGGTGTCTCTGAGTTTTTTGTCATTTCACATTAACAAGTAATCAAGGGGGATTGGACATCCCCAACATTAGTAAAAATGTGATTTCCATTGTCCTTTCGATTTGTGTAACATCTCTACAAAATTTCCACTTTTTGGGGATTCTGTCAGACGTTGATATACTTTGTGCCTGTAAAGATTTCCAATGTCTTGGGAAATTTATGTTAGTGTAATTATCTTCTTAAATTTAACCTCCTTGCTACATGCTTTAGAAGAGAAATAGAAACTCAAATTTTGATTGTATTTCACTTTCCATATTTTTCACTTGCTCATTGGCTTCCACACTCCCACTTCTATCGGCGTTCCCTTGCACCTCTTGATGCAATAGCTAGTTTAAAATCAATGCCTATATATGCAATTTCAAGGACTACCATAACTTGTATAAATTCTACAAATTCTCTACAAATCTCGCTCTAAGACCATGTTATACGGGAATAGTGTCCACTCGGATGCTGCTATTCCCACTAAGATGGGTGGCTATCTTAGAAACAAACAATCAAAGTCTACTATTGATTCCTTTTATGAAAATAGATGAGAGGAGAACAAAGAGGGCCAACTTGAGTCTTGCACTCAATTTCCTCTCTTTCTTGATAGAGTTTTTCCACTTCTTCTTTGTCTACTCAGCTTCAAAAGGACCTGTGGAATCACAGCAACATACTACTATGCAAGAAACAAGGATCTAAATTCATAAATAATGTCGGATCAGATGTGCATTAACCATATACAAGCATATATAAACAAGTACACAAGAATATGGAAGGAAACAATAATAGCTTTATTCAAATGAAAAGTAGCAAGAAGATTACAACCATGTGCTCTGACCCAACATCATCCTCCAGCTAAGAAGCCCTTCTTCACCTCAAGCAAAGCTAGATCACCCAACACTGTGAATGTACAACAGAAAACCAACAGCACTTCTCTATAAGATACAAAATTCCAGCCCCTGGATCTCTGTGATGAGGGATCCATATTTAGATGATTACAAAGAGGTGAGTCATCTTCTGGGATCTTGATTAGTGTCTTCTCTCTGGCAGTTCCTGCTTCCACTTGGAGAATGATGATCTCTTACTCATCCCTGGTCGAGAATGGAGTGGCAAGTGTTAGAGGGGAAGCTTCTGGAAGATTCCATGGTCTTCCACCTCGCATTTTTGTCCCTACCATTTGTCCATTCCCGACCATCACACCGTACAAAGGAGCAAATCAGTATGCATCACACCTTGTACACTGGGAAGGTGATATGCATTGCGCCTCCTGCATTGAGCATTCAGTATGGTCCAGTTTTGACCATTTATGAGCAGTTTTCAGTGGAGAACTTCTGGGAGATGATGTAATCAATTGACCTTGTTCCTTTAGGCAGTGAAGCAACACTTTTAGGGACTTAGGAGCCCTCAATTTATGGACATTTATGATTGGGGTTGAAGTGCCCAAAAATGTCTATAACACTACTAGAGCAGAGAAAGAACTTTGACTTGTTTGAATTATAGCAGCCTCTAGCATTTTTGCAACCATATGTTCAATTTCACTCTTTTGGGCATAGGGATATTTGTAAGGCCTGATGTTTGGAGGAACACTTTGTGGAATCAAATGAATAGCATGATCATGATCACAAATAGGTGGGACACCTTTAGGAGCCTCAAATATCTTGGAATGATTGTCCAATACTTTTTGGAGATCTACAGAAATAGATGGTTTCGATGTGGGAACCTCTAGCGAACATAATTGTACAATTACACCTCGTTGTTCCTTCTTTAGAAGATTTTTCATACCGTTAGAGTTTATTATCTTTCCCGGTTTCCCTACAATACCCCTTAATTCAAATTCATTTACTTCCACACAAAATTTCATGAAAAGTTCTTGAAAATTGAAGGCTATTGTACCCAAGGATTGTAGCCATTGGACTCCCAGTACAACATCAACACCAACCATTGGAATGGAAAGCATTGGGCTATTCAATATATATTCTCCCATGGATAGCCATATATTATGGAACTTTCCAGAGTAATTTATGGTTCCTCCACTTGCAACCATGACTTGAAACTCTTGTGCTAGATATAAGAAGAAATTCAATTCCGTGCTATCTTACAATGAATAAAATTGTGTGTACTTCTCAAATCAATCAACACTACTACCTTTTTATTCTTTATATGTCCTTCTATATGGATAGGTTGAGGAGTGGCAATTCCAACCAATGCATTACAAGATATGGTCATATTCATTTCTTCTTTATATATGGTTTGTTCCTGGAGTATATCCTCTTCTTTTGACATTTCTTGTTCCTTTTCTTCCTCCTCTTAACAATCCATGTAGAATAATTTCTTCTCAGCACACTTATGACCTTTAGTGTATTTTCTATCACAACTGTAACAAATCCCTTTTTCTCTTTTTTCTTCCAATTTTTGTGGTATCAACCTTGTAGGTTGTGGAAGACTAGGGGCAACAACACTTCCATCTTTATAGTTGTGAGTGTTCTTGGTTGCCATAATTTTCCTTTCCATTTTTCTTGCTAACCTGAATGCCTTCTCCAATGAATCATGTTCCCAAAGGCGAACCTCATGTTGGATATTATCCTTTAAAATCTCTATGAACACATCAATCCTATGCTCCTCTGGAATATATTTTACCCTTATGTTCAATTTTTGGAAGTCCTCAATGTGCTCCATCATTGAACCTTTTTGTTTAGATTATCATTGGCTAAAAAAGGTGTTTTTTTTGTATCCTCATAATGTGCTATCGTTTTCTTTCTATAAATTCCCAGTGGCCAATTGTTACGGAACAAAGCCATCAATACCATACAAAATGATTTGTTGCAAATATGAAGTTGCAATATGTACCTTTTGTGTTTTTTGCACATTATGAGATCGAAAATTTTCCCATCTATATGATCCATGTTCCAAGATCCTTGCCATCAAACTTCCTCATATCAATTTTTAGAACATGGTGGGTCTTCAATCCAACATTAGAGTCTATGAAATCATGATTAACAGTTCTTTTGTTCTCATCATGAGTTTCCTTTACTACCCTTTCACCATTAGTGAGCATTTCTTGTAGCAACTTATTCAAATTTATCTTCAATTCTTCCATCTTATCGTCCATGCCATTCATCTTAGCATCCATGCCATCCATCTCAGCTTCCACGCCACTCATATTAACTTGCATGTCATTCATATTAGCTTCCACGCCATTCATCTTGGCTTCATTTACCTATAGTGAGAGTGAAATTTGTTGTACTTGGTCTTGTAATTTTGATATATCATGTTGCATTTCTTCTTCTTATTCATGAGTCATGCTAGAGATTTCAGGTTTTTTACTAGGTGTTTCCATTTTCTTTCTTCGATGAATTAATTAATGCTAATAGTTCTTCACTATTCCCTTTGAATTCCTTCAAACTAATTTTTCAAACCAATCTTATGCAAAATTAAAAATGAACTACACACCTTTTTTTTCACTTTGTAAGAGCTCTATATTTAATTTGTTGTATCTCTGTAACTACATATCTTGAATATCTGAAATCATGTCCCACAGTAGCCCTTTCAGTCCTCTTTCTAACCCCTCAAGTCTGATCAAGGTTGGATTCTCCAAGAAAGAGTTATGCCAAATCTCCCACGGTGACCTGATTATAGACTAGTTCAGTAGAGTGAACTTGTATGACATGCCACGTGTCACTGTTTCGATCTTTGTACCTGAAACTGATACACAGACAACTACAGGCCATTCTCTTTCTAAAACTTCTTCCTAAATTTTAATCTAATGCTCAAAACCAAAGTGATGACAATTTTCCCCAGGTCACCTGTTTGGAATGTAATTCTGGAGTCTGCAAAAACTCCTCAGATCATATCTCTGCAAATATAGTAAAACAAACTTGGAAATTCAGACCCGAAGTTCAAAATGATTTCAGATCAAATGGGCTTTTTTTTAGCTTCTGAAACATCACAAAAAAAATTTATAGTGAAAATGCCATGATGACTTGTTTGGAGTAGCGAAACCCTAGAATCCAAAGCTCTGATACCAAATGTTATGAAACTAGCTCACAGAAAGATAGTAAAGATGGATCAATGCCTTAGAAATAAGCTTCTTTGAGGGGGAGACCTCCTTTACATTACACAAACGAACAATTCTTAGACGATACAAATGACTAAACCTCCCTTCTATATATAGGAGTCTAATGGGTCACAATATAATCAGGTTGACATAACATTAATAACATAAGGGCACAAAAATAAAAATAGTGGGTTTCTATGGGGCATACTAATAACAATATGGGGACAATAGGGGCACAATAATAACAATAAAGGATACAATAACAATAGTAATATGGGAATCACTAGTATTATAGGGGGCTAATAAAGTGTTTCACGTGAAACCATACTTAGGTCATCCAGGATATCAGAAGGCATTGACAATGTTAAGAAGTTCTATTATTGGCCGAATATGAAGAAGGAAGTGGAAAATCTCGTGGCTAGATGTTTCTATTTTTAGTTGGTAAAGGCAAGATGCAAGTATCCACGTGATCTTCTACAACATATAGAGATTCTTGAATGGAAATGGGAGGTCATTTCCATGGATTTCATCATAGGCCTTCTGAGGATAGTGAAGCAACAAGATTCTATTATGGTCAGGGTGGAAAGGCTGAGCAAGGTACCTCACTTCATTCCAGTGAAGAATACATATTTAGCTAGTGAGATAGCACAGATGTTCATCAAAGAGATAGAGAAACTACATGGTGTTCCAAAGAAGATTGTGTCAAACAGGGATGTGAATTCACTTCTAAGTTTTGGAAAGAGCTATTTGTAGGTTTAGGTATAGAGTTGGCCTTCAGTACAACTTACCATCCGCAGATAGATGGACAGACAAAGAGAATCAACCAGATCTTGGAAGATATGCTAAGGATGTACGTGAATTGTTATCAGGAGTCATTGGGGATGAGTCCTTTCAAGGCACTATATGGGTGAAGTTGTAACACTCCCATTAGCTGGAGTTATCTAATGAACATGTTAGTTATTGGACCGGATATGTTGACGAACATGGAGTAGGAAATGTAGGTTATAAAGAAGAATCTAAAGGTAGCACAAGATAGACAGAAGAGTTATGCAGATCAGCATGGGGTATTCAAGGAGTTTCAGGTTGGTGAGCATGAGTATTTGCGCATCAAGCCCAAGAAAATATCTTTGAGGATTGGTTGTCACGACACTATTGCGGGCCTTTTGAGATCCTTGAGAGGATTGGACCAGTGGCATATCGACTTGCACTGCCTCCAACAATGAAAGTCCATGATGTTTTCCATATTTCATTGCTTAAGAAGTATATAAAGGATGCTCATCATTATATTGATTGGTCTGTATTGCAAGTGGAGCAAGAAAGAGAGTTCCAACTGGAGCCTTAGTGCATACGACAATGGAAGCATCTCATGCTAAGGAACAAAGCCATAGAACAAGTTAAAGTGCAATGGAAGCACTTAAGGCTTGAAGAAGCTAGATGGGAGATGGCATATCACATGGGGGCCTTGTATCCTTCATTGTTTATCGGTTGAGGCAAATAAGTTTTGGTTTGATGTTGGTTTGATGTTGGTTTATGTTGGCATATGTTTTTCTAATGTTTTGGTATATGTATATATATGTATATGGACGTAAATACCATAATGAGTTGTGTTATAAAGCCCTAGTATGTAGTATGTGGTATGTTGTTATGATGTTTTTCTTTGAGCTTGTCTTTCATTGTAAGTACTGCAACGAGCTACGTTATAAAGCTCCATAGGTAGAATCTTTGCTTTTTAGTGGTTTTTCTGAGGTCATGGTGTGGTTTAACACTGAGGATGGTGTTCCCCAAGGGGGAGGGTTTTGTAACAACCCTGGTGAAAAGTTCATGTAATAAAATTTAATAAAGGAAAAATAAGACCACGGTTAAGGGACACTTATTCGAAGATGAATGTTGGGTAAATATATCCTAGTGGGCATCACTGGATGTGTGTTTTGGCCAAGGCAAAGGCATTAAAAGGAAAAGAGACATTTTTAGCACATTTATTTATGAAAATAAAGGAAAATAGGAGAAAAGGAAGCTAAAAGGTCACAGGTTTCATGTGAGGAGGAAATTGAATGAAAATTATGGAAAATGAAGAAATTAGAGGCCTCATTCATAAAGAGGGTTATGAGAACCAGTTCATGGATTTTGTCAGCTTAAGATTTAGCTAGTTCAATTTTGGAGCTCTCTCTCACTCTTGGCCACTTAGAGTTTTCTTCGAGCACTCTAGTTTGGAGCAACGAAAGGAAAAGCAAGAAAAGATCAAGGAAAGGAAAGCAGGATCAAGCAGATTCAATAGGAATACTTGTAGGTAACCTTTTGTATGTGTGATTTCCTAGCTGGTTTGGACATGCATGGATTTGCATGTTGGTGTATGGTTTTCTTCCCATCGGTGGCATGGTTTTGTCAAGTTATGACAGTATATTTAGCCTAGCCTTTCCTTTTTCTATATGCCATGGTGTGTTGAGATGTTGATCTTGGTTTGGAGCTTTGGAATTGTCAGATAGATTTCAGAATCCAGGGAGGAGGTCGTATCAAGTTCCATTCCCAAAGGCCTAGGAATCCCTTGACCGATTTTGGCATGATACATGGTAAAGCCTGAGGGGGCATTATCAGTTCAGGGCCAAGTGATCCAGGTTTGGATTGCAGTAAATCCTGAGAGACAAGGAGATGAAAATTTCCGCGAGGATAGTGATGGATTCTTGATGGAATTCCAAGTTCTGTTCTATTATGATCGAAGCACCAGTTATGGTGTGATCATGGTTTGATGAGGGTGGAGGTGGTTACACTCTGGATTCCCGTGGTTGTTCTATGAGATCCTACATTCATGCTTCGAATATGGCACGGGGATGATAGGCTACAAGAGAGATTTAGTTCAGCCATGTATATGGTCGGGTGGTACGTGGAAGTCTCGAACTTGGTTGTATTTTCCTATGAATAATAAAAGCTAAGTTATCTTACTTTTTCACTAATTTATATTTGAGGATTTAACCGTTGTCTTATCTCTGATATTTACATGGTTTAATGCTGGCTATAAGCATGGTTAAATGTCTGGTTCATGTCATGGTTATTTCATGTATTTACTTGTAACTGTTAAATGGATGAATGAAATACCTAATTGATGATGTAATAGTTTAATGGAGAAGGAGGTGATCCTTCTGGTTATGTTTCATAAGTTTTCTCAATCATTTATGCTTTGTCTTGTATCCTAGAGTTGTAGGTTGCATTGATTCCAAGTGTTTGACAAGATGTCAATCTTGGTTGGGGATTCTCGAGCCTAGTCCTGATGTTTATTTTTGATTGGTCAAAATTGTTATCATGTCTTTAATGAATTCTAAAAGTTACAATAAGTTTTGGGTAGAGGCCACGATTTTGGGCTAGCAAAGTGGCTTAAATCACGGGGTCGCTGGCACAGAACTTGTAATTTTAGTCCACAGTCACTGGCAGGTACGCCTATGAGAGTGACTTTAGGTTGTTAGTTGCTCCCTTTCTCATATCATGAGAGGGAATATGGCCTAAGAGACGCATAATAACAGTGGTACCCAGGGACATGTTGTCTGAGTGGTTGACTTTTCTCCTGAGGGTTTTGCTGATGATGTTGGATGACTATGTGTGATGTCCCATCGATTCCACTTCCTTAAGGTTGCATAGAAGGTCGAATATGACCATAGTAGCCTCTCTTCTCATGTTTACCCTGGTTGGCATGGTTAATTTGGGTAGACCTATGAGGGGGTGTTACATCAAGGGGGCATCGAGTAAGTATAAAGGTTTTGCAACTGGGGAGAAAATATTTCATTGGAGGAAAATATGGGATTGTGAAGCAATCATATGACTTATTAAAGTATGAGGAAAATATCTTGAAAGACAATAGGGAGATTGACAATGCAAACCAAAAATATGTAGAAAGTGAAATAGAAGTTGAAGGAGATAAAGGCAAAATAAAGATAGATATTTTTAGTTTGTAAAGTGGAAATGGAATATTAGCATAAATGAATAGGAAAGTGTCATGATAGAAAATAAATATCTTTTGGAAATTCAAGATGGTGGAAATCTTGATGAGGAAGAAATCTAGAGGAGAAAATACAATATCAAAGCTGATAAGGAGGTGAATAATTTATGAAGTTACAAGAAGCAATAAAACATCCAAAGAGAGGTAAACATAAGTCAAACCCCTAAAGAAATGGAAGTGACATCATTAGATGAGACAACAAACTCATCCAAAGGTAGATTAAAGGCAAAAGAAATACAAAGAATAAAATCTAAAGAGAAAGGCCACCGAAAGATTTCAGAATTGAGAGAACAAATTGATGGCATGAAGAACATTGGGGATACTATAGTATATAAGGTCCTAAAATGGTATATGCAAACTTGTATTGATGCACATATGAATCTTTCTAAAGAATGGATGACAGTTGAGGCTGATGATTACAGTGGGGAAACCAATCAATGGTACATGATCTTGGAGAATTTTTTAGAAAAGGAGTATGCAGACCCATGACTTGAAAATTTTAATAAGATGGGAGTTAAAGGAGAATTTTTCCTAGGTTCTCTAATCAATGTAGATAGAGTTGAATTTATAACAACCAAGAAGTAGGTTGGGAAGATTTCAAAAAAAGGAAGGATTCCTTGGATGTGTGAGGAGTTAGTAGATTTTTTTACTAAAGTGGGTTTTGTCCAACATATGGGAAAAGTATGAACAAGTGCAAAATAAAGATGATATTAGTAGAGGCAAAGACAAGTTAAGGAAACACCGTTTTCATATGCAAAATGATAGCGGAATAGGATTAGTTATGACCAAGGAGGAGGTCATGGTGTTGAAATATCAACCTTTGCAGGCTTATGGGTATGGAAGCCTCCAATAAAAGATGAGTAAATAGTTGTATGTATTAACAACCTTTGGACATGAGAAAATTTGAAGCAAATGGTGTTAGAATTCATCCTTATGATAGATAATTGATTTCAAAAATAGAGCCTTTTATATCATATAATTGTTTTATGTGGAGAGATAGTTAGAGACATAAAACATGTATGGATAAGGTAGTAAAGTTCCTTAAAAATATTCAGAGAGATGTTTGGTGATGGAAAATGGAAGCCGATAGCTTATGAGAACAATGAAATGGAAAATGAGGACATAAAAATTTTAGGTTTTGAAGTAAAGCTACAATTGAGAAATGTTAATAACATGTTTTAGAAAAGAGACAAGGTGGACATTGAAGAATTACTTGAGGAGAAGCATAACGAAAGGAGGAAGATAAGTAGCAACAATAATTAGTTAACTACAAGATATTACATTAGAAATCTAACTAGAGCATTGCAAATTAAAGTATGGAAACTTGGAAAATTAAGAAAAACAATAGAAAATAAACAACTATAGGAAGTAGATGGGATAAAGTTAATGAGAAAGTTCAACATTAGAACAAAATTTGTGTAAGATGTTGACACTGGCAAGGCAAGTGGATAATGTCAAATGAGAATTTGGGATCCTAGAAGATGTCAAGAAGCAACAGCAACAAAAGCACAAAGAAGTCAAGCATGTGGACAACAACAAAACCATAAAGTAGTGAAGCATGTGGGAGAAAACAAAATGAAGGTTGGGATCCAAGAGACCTTCAATAGAGACACATGACTAGGATGTCATGAATATTTTTCTACCTTAGGAGTTTGATGTAGTAGCATAAACCCAAGTCCTCCATTTTTTTCCTAGGCCTAAATGGGTCTTTGAACTTCCTAAAGTGACCATGTTTTCCCAATTAAAATTTGTATAAATTATAATATTGAATATTCATGTAAATATATGTTTCCTAGTTCTAGAAGGAGTTTGAGTTTGTTAGAGAGGTTAGTATTCTTAGCCATGTAGCACATTGTAAAAGAGATAAGCAATTAGGCTAAAATATTTTATAATTACTAGAAGAGGGACACATGTAGATTTGTGAGAGAGCTATTAGTTACAACCTCCATGACATAATATAGATATTTTTATTAGTTAAAGGTTAGAGAGGAGAGGAATAGATAATAGGTAGGAGATAACCGAGAGAGACCAAGGACGAAGAGAAGAAATAGAGAGAGTAAACGAGCCAATTATGGTGTAATTAGGCTAGACATATATAGATCCTGTTTTAATAGAAATTATACGGAATTACTCCATTTTGTGTTTGATATCTATGCATTGAAGTTAATAAGTTATCCCATGTGAATGTTAAGCCTATGTAGTCATGACTTATGTCGAAGGCAAGCAAAGGTATGCATGTTAAATGTACATTTGTGTATAACTAGGTCCACTTTTATGGTTGTATGGGGATTTAAGTGGACGAGTGAGTTGGGAAGTAAGAGAGGAGGGCTCTACTTGTGCGTGGAAAAACCTATGTATAGAATAATCTAGAGAATATTGAGGATAAATTTCTACAGTGGAGTTAGGCCAAGAAAATGTGGAGCAATGCTAGGGGTTCCATTCCAAAGGCCCCAAATTGTAAAGCAGAGCAGTATTTATTAATGATGGGTTTTGGTTTTAGAGCCTCCCTTCTTTAACTTGCAATAGACTAGGGGGTCCCTAGGTGTTATGAAACCAGCTCACAAAAAGATAGAAAAGATAGATGAACGCCTTAGAATTCAGCCTCTTCGAGGGGGCAACCTCCTTTACATTACACAAATGAACAATTCTTGCATGATTCAAATGAAAAAACCTCCTTTCTATATATAGGAGTCTAAGGGGTCACAATATAACCAAGCCGACCTAACAA